>JAFBJS010000396.1:163947-220506 GCA_016785265.1 Paraplagusia blochii
ACAGTGGAGACATTGGTAGAAGAATGATCCTAGAGATGGAGCTACCAGGTAGGAGACAAAGAGGAGATTGATGGATGCAGCGAGGGAGGACATGGAGGTAGTTGGAGTTAGAGAAGATACAGAGAACAGGGACAAACTGAAAGGAGAAGAATTCTAATTTTTATATTGTCTTCCTTTCACATACATGGACTGTCCTGTCTGTATCCTTCAAAAATGAACAAAATAAACATTTCAAAATCAAAAACTTTTTTTCTGAAAACCCTGATGAGAATAATCCCTCCTGGCAACGTGGCCCAGTTTAATGCAAGAACTTTCTGGCGGACTGTGAAGTCCAGAGTCGGGCTCATAACCTGTGAGCACTAACTGTTCCTTCAGCTCAGCCACTGAGCCCCAGGTGCCTCAGACTGATGTGGGGCTTCAGTGATGACGACAGCCAAACAAGCATTTGCAGATTTCTTTAGCAGCCCTGAAATGAATCTGTTTGAAATGTAATTGTACCAGTGTGTGTTTCTGTGTCTCTCTGTGTGTGTGTGTGTGTGTGTGTGTTTGTGTGTTTTTGGTGAATCTAATATAAGTAAGATTTGCAGGGTCTGGAGATGATCTCACGTATCTCCCTGTTCTATCGCTCCGGCATTTATCTCTCTAAACTGAGTCTCCAACTTCAGAACAATGGGCAATAAAACAGACAAATGTGCATCAGATCCATCCCTACAGGCTGTGGCTCCAGCCAGGTTCTGCTGCCCTCCGCCAAAACAAAAACATAATCGGAATAAAGACAAGAAAACGCAGGAAATTGATCTGTCTGTCAGTTCCAACGGTCAATAAGAAGATAAATCAAGACCAAATACACAAGAAGAAGAATATGACATTTTTCATCTTTGGCCCCTTTTTAAAGCAAAAACATCTTTCATATGCAGGTATTGTTACATCACTGCTCTGAAAAATGTCTTAAAATTCAGTCTTTACCAACAGAGGTGGACACAGGACATTTAATTGACCTCTGTAGTTCAAAGTATTCATCTCAATATTTGTGTTAAAGAGAAAATGTATTATTATTACACGTAGAGTTTCATTAATATGTCTGTAAAGCCGTCAATATTCACCAGTGGACGATGAATCATCATTATCTAGGAAGGCCTAAACCAGCCACTAGGGGGCGACACCAGTGTTTTTTAGTGCCGTAAGAAATGGTGAAGGTAGCATCCGGCATAAAAACTGTGCCAAAACAAGAATGCGAGACCACAAAAGAATTTCCACACCTAATCGGTTGGGGACCAGGTTAATATGGACATATTTAGAGGAGGGACAGTTGTTTTGGTAGAAGAATGATCCTTGAGATGGAGCTACCAGGTAGGAGACAAAGAGGAGATTGATGGATGCAGTGAGGGAGGACATGGAGGTAGTTGGATTTAGGGTAGAAGATGTAGAGGACAGGGGGAGATGGAAAACGTTGGAGGAAAACCATATTGCTTGAAAAAAAGCCAAAAGGAGAAGAAGAAGAAGAATTAGGGACGTCCTATAAAATAATTTCTCCATTATTAGCATGTTATGTAGTTTCTGTTGGAACTTTTTTTGTTTTTTGCAGCTAATAATGGAAGCTATGTAACCTAATGAGCGTCGTCAAATTACATGAGCACTACATTCATATTTTGCAGATAAATGGCGAGTCAAAGACACTAGATGGCAGCATTGCAACTAATTTAATAAACTTAATTAAATTTGTGGTTTGTGCAGCTAGTTAATAAACGATATGTCCAGGCCTATATCTGCATCAGGTATTAGAATATAAAATGTTTTTGGAAAGTATGAAGGTCAAATAGTAAAAACTGATAGACGTAAAACTGAAGAAGTATAACGAGTTTTGAAAAAAAGTGCAATATACAAAAAGTTTTCTTATCTTTCAGATCCAGGTCCAAGTCCAAGTCTTTGTTTTTTTGTTTTTTTTTTGCTTTTGGAAAATTTAATACTTATTAGATATATATTTAATCTGATAAAATGATGAATTGAAAGGAATAATTGTTGATATTGTCCTTTCAATATTTTCAATTTACAATTACGATACTTAAGCGATACCTGTATAGACCTGGTAATATCTGGTAGTATATTTAGTAGTATATTTTTATCTGCACAGACTTCTCAGTGAGGTGATGACACCAGCAATCTAAAAAAAAAAGTTAAATAAATTGGCCTCAGTGGTGCCCTCTAGTGGTTTTCACGTGGTTATGCAGCTGTTTATCCCCAAAACTGGCTTTAGTGGCACACGACATTTGGTCAAACTCAGGCAATGTGTTATGGGGTTTTCATTTTCAGAGGAAAAATTGATAACATTTAAAAATATAACATAGAACTTATATCAGGCTGATAACATGGGACATCACTGAATAATTCAGATGTTTTTTACGATATCACAACATTCAATGGTAGCAATGTGGTTTCTACAATCTTGGATCTTTGATGAATTACTGAAGATTATTTTTTACCATTTTCTCCTGACATGTAGCTGCGTGTGAGAGAAACTCCGTTGCTGGTGATTTAAGGTGTTGTGGAAATTTGGCCCCGGGCACCTGAGTTTGTTCGCTCTTGATTTGTGAGGCAACAGGTGGATCCAACACCGCGGCACCGTAAAATCTCCAGCGGCGTCTGCATCACATGCTCTGTATCACATTAGCCAGTCAGAGTGTCATGTGTCTCTGATTTCGCTGCGGCTCATTGTTGCCCCGCCAACTCCTCCTCTCCGCCGCACTATCATTAAGCAGATGTTTTACGCAGAAGAGCACCTCGCTCCACGTTGCTTAAGCTCAGATCCATATGTGGGCTGTGAGGGAATTAAACACACAACTCACAAACAACCAAACTGACCTATGGGAAACATGTGTGTCTGCGTCTGCCTTCCCCGGGGCCCACTTTGTGTGTGATGGGTCGGAGGAGGAGGCTGAGGAGGCTTTAATAAAGGGCCTGGCTGGGTGCAGGGATGCCAGGCTGACTGCCCGGGGACAAACAAGCTGATGGGGTCCAGATGAGAGCCAGTAGACTGGACCGTGCTCTTCCTCCAGACCCAAAGCCGGCCAGGGCAAGAGCTATTATCCCCAGCCTTTCCTGAGCCTCTCCGTGGATTTACTTCGGGATTTCAGGGGTAAGCGGCTGGATTAGAGGAACATTCTCTTTCAAGGTCTTCATAGATGTATGAGGTAACGCAGAAAAAAACAGTCTTTACCTCATGCTCCGCAGAGATAACCTGCCCGGTACAGTCTGACTGAAGGTTTTTCTCTTTGTCATCTTATGTAAATATTTAATGTGCGCCTGTGTTGTGTGTGGAGGAGGTGGGCGACCAGCGGGGGGCGGGGGTGGGTGGGGGTGTCTGGTAACCAACAAGATGAGGTTGCTGTTTCCTGCTTAACTGTGATCAATAGATGTTGGTCATGTTATCTTCCCCGTCCTGACAGGAGCTTACATCACCCTCCTCTGTCCAGTGTCCATTTCAGCAGGGTAGTGGAATTTACTTACAGGTCACACACTGGATCAACTGTTCCACAGTCGACCAAGCCGAGCTTTTTCTCAGGGGAACATCAGGTGACGTGCAGTCATGTCCATGAAATTGAGGATTTTACATTTTTTATCGTCCAAAATAGGGTTTCTCCAAAGGATAAATGGAATATTTTTTGTTATGTTAGCTGTAAAATTCAATTTTTTTTTGTCATTGCCTGGTTTCTATTGACAGTTCACCTGTTGACACAGGGTCACAGCCACTGTGGAGACAAGCAGCCATTCAGTTGAAATCGGTGTTTATACCAGGTGTGGACAATCTTTTTGACTCTTGGGCGACAATTGGTCCTAAAATTGGACCAATTGTTAAGATGAGTTAAGACAAATGTCATGTAAAAGTTGTATAAATCTTGAAAATAGTACATTTCTAATACCCTTTACGACGCCATCTATTAGGAAATTGAAAATAATATGAATAAATAATATTATTTGGACAATGTTGGCGGACTGCACCAAAAACACAGGGCGCATCTGGACCTCGGGCCTTAGTTTGCACATGCCTGGTTTATACCAGGTAAAACAACATAGAGTCTAATACAGTATATGTAATAAAAATCAACCATATCATTTGGACAGGTTTGGCAAGCCAAACGGGTCACATCTGGCCCCCGGGCCTCAGTTTGGTTAGGTCTGATCTAATATATTACATAACATTACATTAGAGACTTGCTTTTATCTAAAACTACTTGCTATTTGAGGAAAAAGTTACAAGTTACAGTAGCTTAGAGTAAATTTATCTATCCTTCAGGCTTATTCGTTATCTCCACAACTGGAACCCAAATCACACTGTGGCTAGTGAACCCACTGGAAGACAGTTGTCTTCTAGTTTTTTTTCTCAAAATTCTTAGGTTTCTTGGTTTTCGACTAGTTTCTCGGTCCTGTTTAGTTGAACAAAATCCAGAAATTGAAAAAAGTCACACAAAATTATTCAGTTTTTTATTTCAGTTTTTTAACAGAAATCTGCTGCCCCCCAGTGGGGATATACCCACCAACCAACCAACTCTGCCCATTGTAGGTAGAATCAAAACTGTTTTTTTGTTTGTTTGTTTATTTTGCTCAGTCATGAGAACAAACACACACGTTTGCAGACACACAATCACACACTCGCTGTTTTTTAGGACACCGCGCTCCACCTTGACCCCGTGTTGTGTTACTCCTTCCATTACTGCTGACTAACCTTTGGTGGTGGCTTGAATGACGGCAGCAGGGTGTGTGAAGGAGGACCACGTCCGTCCGTGTCAGGTTTATCTGGCACAGAAGCAGCAGGAAAAAAAATCTGGGCCAGCCGAACCCGATTCCTGAAACGGAGCCCGACGCTACTGATTGAGCAGCGCCCGCACGCTCGGGCCGAAGGAGTTAGCGTGAAAGAACGGAACATAGAGTAAGAAACAGGAAGTTATAAAAACTTAAAAACAAACAGAGACATGGACGCAGGTCAAAATAAAGGAAATGTTTATTTCTCTTCTCCGTGACACAGACGTTTTTCCAGAATAATCTTTTACACATGAACAGGACAAGTGGCAGTGACGCAGGAGGAACATGAAAACAGTAACAGACGTGTTGAGAGGGACCGGAGAGGGATGACCTGCAACACCTCTTTCTCAGTGGTCGACAGGACGAGCGGCACCACAGGCCCGTTTGGTATTTTAACAACTTTTTTTAGTGACACAGACAAACCTGAAGCACAGACATGGACAAAGTACTGTAAAAACACAGTGGACGAAGAAAAAAAAACCAAGCAGGAAAGTTAAAATAGTGAGTAAAAAAACAAAAAGGACAAAAGAATAAGGCGGAGACTAAAAGAGTTTATTTACAGTCTGTTTGTTTCAGATAGAACAAAATACGACCTGGTTTCTGGATCTTATTTGAACATCAAGCACTTCTGGCCCAGAGAGGTTCACACTACACAATTTTATGTGAGTATTTCCAAATGAATTCTGTAGTATTTCTACATATATATGTATATATGTATGTATCTATATTTGATGATATTGTCCGAACAATTTCTCTTCTATCAACCCATACCAATAAAAACCTTGTAATATTTATCCCTGCAAACCACTGTATAAAATCAATACAATGGGCTGCTATGCTGCCATCTAGTGACTTTGACCAAATTTACATTCATAAGTCCCCAAAATAATTTTAAGGCACACGTTATTCGATATATACAGGTATTGCTGGTTATTGAGTTCTTAGCATTATCGGACCAAAATCGATACCGATTCCTACAGATATTACATGATATGCTAATATCTATTGGCCAATATTATCGGATATTTCTTATCTAAAACCTTATTGGTTTGGTTTACTTTGACGAAATTCTACCAATTCTGTCTTTGCTGAACTTCATTTTATCAAAATTAAATTTTATCTCATACTTTGTTTCTGGTCATTACAAGTTTTGTTTTTTTTCCCGACGTTCCGGTGCAGCTTGTCTCTCTGGAATCATTTGCTCAAATACTGCAAAAAGTAAAAGATAACAATGACATCATCCGTGCTGACCAGGGTTTGTTTGCGCTGATGTGTCTGTGGCAGTGTTGTGGTTCTTCGGATTCTGGTTCACACGGCGACAACTGCGGTCGGTTGGACACAGTCCACGCCGTGTCCCTATGAATAGTCTGTCTCTCTGTGGGTTATGACCCACATGTGACGCAACACTGTCTTTGGACTGACCTGAGTGAGCAGCGACCCAAGAGTTGCAGTTTGTCACAGAACCGTGAGGACATGGTGTTCCTCCTGCAAACTGGACCTGCAATGGAACAAACACAAGGCAGGGGGCAGTGTTGAGTGAGATCTTAGTTATTTTGGCATTTTTTTAGGATGCTTTTGTCTGATATTTGTTCTAAAAACGTAAGAGCTCCTAGTGCAGATGAGACTGAATCCCATTTCTACAGTTGTAGTTTTATCCCAGGTAAACTAGGGCCTGAGGGCCAGATATGGTCCGTCGGTTTTCTAATGTGGGCCGCCAAATATTGGAACAAGATATGATAAATATTGATGTCATTCCTATTGTTTCAGGTATTATAACAAATCAACTGTAATTTCTGTTGATACCACTGATAGGCAGCAGAGATCCAATGTGAAAAATCATCTTTGGAATTTTAGTATTTTCCAGGAAACATAATCCTTCCTTTCCAATCTATTAGAACATCCAGGTAAATTATTGTGAGAATTTGACGAAGTGTTTGTTAAATCATTTTTTCTTTAATGGAAAAATAGTGCAATAATCACAGAAAGTAAAAAAAAACAACTGCTATTACATTGTCTAACCAGCAGGGGGACATCCTGTAGTATATCAAGTAAGTTAAAATTAAATACATTTAAATACAGTTACAATAGGGTGATCTGTTGTAGATCAGACCCCGCCCCCATCCAATGGCTACTGTGATTGGCTGTGTCATCGGCAAAATTCGCCAAAAGTCAAATACGTGAGCAACGGACAAACCTGTGTTGGTTTTACACTCCTGCCCGTTGCACCTCCTCAGTGTTTCAGGTTTGGAGCTCTTCTCACACTGACTGTTCGGCACCACCTCCAGAGTGAGGTCACTCTCACAGCTGACCTGACGCTGCTGCTGACCCCCACCGCAGCTCACGGAGCACTGCACAAACAAGCGGTCGTTTAATATTTGGTTTATAATAATTCACCAATATTTTCAACAAACTCAATCCCCCAGTGACCGACCTCCTCCCAGTCGTGCGTCTTCCACTGAGTGCAGGGTCTTAAACTGCATGACTCGCTGCTGTTTGGCTTCACTGCGTTGCTACAACGATGGGGCTGTGGACAGAAGACCAGCCGCTCCCTGACGCCTTCACCGCAGCTGCCAGAGCACTGAGGACAACAGGCCGGACATCATGACAAACTAACACGACTATCTGAGACATGAAATAGTCAATAATCGTGTTCAAAGAGAATCTGAAGGTGAAACTACACTCTGTGGTCCCTTGAAAAAAAAAAAATATATATAAATATATATATATATATATATTTAGATATATAAACATATGCACACATATATACATATTAATGCACACATATAATTAGTAAGACTGTTACTGCTTTTTCCGATCACGTATACATATTTATTGATATATTTATGTATATATTAAGTGATACACTGTATTTACATATATGTAAATATACACATACACACACACACATATATTTACTGTATATATATACACATATATACACATATATACACATATTTACATGTGTGTGTCTGTGTATGTGTATATTTACATATATGTAAATATATATGTGTTAATATATCCATAAATATATTAATATATGTATATGTGATCGGAAACACATTCATACATATATAGTAATATAGGATTAACATTATTTTGGATCAGCCAATCCGATGGATTCTGCATATATTTCTAAAACTAATACTAGAATTATTTTTTCATATATACTGTATATATATACACATATATATACATATATGTATATATATACATATATACATATATGTATGTATGTATATATATACAGTACATTTGTGTATATATATTTTTTTATTTAATTTATTAATTCTTCATATTTCCAAAATATCAATATATTTATATAACAATGCATAACAACATTCAAACATACAAAGAAAACAAAAGCTGAATTGTTTACTTTGATGTAATATTTTAGGTAAATATTAGACTTATATCTACCTATCTACCTATATATAGACCTATATATCTAAACATCTTTGAGTAGAGTAAGTCAAATTTTCTGATTGTTCATCCTACCTCCCCCCAGGGGGACACACTCCAGGACACACAGGGTCTGTGAGGACAGGTCAGCGTGCTGATGGGTTTACTGGACACAACCTGACAGTGGAACGGTCTGAGGGAGCGTTTACTCTGAGAGTCAACGCACTGGACGTCGCGGTACCTCCTGCCCACCACCTCACAGTTCTCTGGACACTGTACGAGACATCACAATTAAACTTCAGTTCATCTCTGGACACTGAAGTTCTTCAAATATATTCATGGTCTGCAGCAACTTGACCAAACTCACTTTGCTCCAGCTGCCACTCTGCCAGATGGCACAGGGCTGCAGCTCACACGTGCGTGCAGGTTCGGGTCTCTTCATGTTGGAACAGTCCCCGTCTTTGTCCGAACTGCACATCACCGACCGCCATATCGCACCGACGCCGCACGTTGTCGAACACTGGTGAGAGTCGAGGAGAAAATCAAGTGAACACACTGTTGAGATCAATAAGTCACTGGAGGTGAGATAAATCAGGTGAATATTTAGGTTCTGGATTCTGATCCATTTAAATGCTCACAATTTCACTGCAAGTACTGTGCAACATGGGGGGGAGGTCTTTGAGAGATCAATGTGTACCGATATGTGTGTTTAATTTTCTTTGTTATAACAATTAATTCTGAATTAATTGTGCTTATTTATATTATTTACACTATTGTTCCCTTTAAAAAATACTGTTTTAATACTGTTTTAATACTGTTGCAAAGTGCTCAAAAAGTACTCAAAAAACATTACAAGTGCAAAGCAACATGATTGCAACCCATATTATTCTGAGAAAAAAAACAAGAACTAATGAATGTTATATAATTACTTAAAATATGTGATTATTTTATCACAAAATATTATATGATTTGTGTTGCATTGCACATGCAAGGATATTTTGAGCATGTTTACAGCAAATCTAGTTCAACAGACTGCATCTGCCAGGGACCAACCATGTGGTTTCTCTGGGAACTGAACCCGAGAATCTCTCCTCTGCCTCCGAGGCATGCTAACCGCTACACTCCAGAATCTTGTTGTTATTGTTGAACCACATTCATTTCACGTATTAATTCATCAAGTGCCCACCTCACTCCAGTTCCCTACGACCCAGTACACGTCCATGTTGACCGACTCCTTGGCCATCAAGTCGGGATCCTGCTGCCTCTGGTTTGGGTTCTTGGCGGGACCCTTGGGCCGTGACGGCGGCTTTTTCCCACGGGGGCTGGGACTGCTTTTCTTCTGCGGGCCAGCAGGTTTTTTCACTTTAATTATCTTGACGGTGGGCCGTGCTGACGCTGCGGTGGTGAAAAGTCTCTTGGCAGTTGTGGACGGAGCCCTTGTTGTGTGGACGCGGTGCGGGGGAGCGGTGAGGGAGATCCTGTGTGTCCAGGGGCCGTAGGGACTGATGTTTGGATTAGATAAACGCTGAGTGGTCCTCAGTGGCGTTCCAGTGCTGGTGAGTGGGGTGGAGTAGGTTGTTGAGATGACTTTTGTGGTCATGTGCAGGGGAGGTGGACTTGTTTGTACAGTGGTCGACCGGAGGGGATTTTTTGTTGATGTCGCAGTAGAGGAAACATCCAGATCAATGATCTCCTCTTCTTCAGATCTTCGCTCCTCAACAACGTAGTCATATCCTGGGGTGTACATCCCCACATTTGGAGTACTTCCTTCCTCTCCTTCGACAATCTCCTTGATCACACCGGTTACTTTCCTGTTCTTTTTAGCGTGATTAGATTTCGGAGGGGAAACTTTTTCTTTCTTAACACCAGTTTTCTTAACTACGATGTTAAACTCAGAGTCCAAGACGTCAGCGGTGGTGGTCTCAGGGTCTGAAACGGATGCAGTGGTAGGAATGAAGGTAGTGCCGGTTCTTTTCGTTGTTCTGGTCCACATAGGTGTGGTACCAACGGGAGCCTCGGTTTGAGGACCTGGATATGTGGTTGGTTTTGGTCTGGGTGGGTAAAGGCGGTGGTATTTTGGGGGAGGTCCCGGTCGTCGACGTAGCCCGGAGTTGGGGCAGCTCTGCAGGCCGCACAGCGACCTGGACCGAGGTTTGCTTGATACGTCGCAGGTCTTCTTTGGTGCGAGGGCGCATGTGATTTTACGTGAGCGAACTCCACCTCCACATGTGACGGGGCACTAGAAGGACAGTAACAAAAGTTCAGGAGAAGAAGAGACCACTGAGGAAAAGATTCCATCCATCTTCCATCAAAATAAAAGTCTCACCTCTTCCCAAATTCCCACCACCCAGTCCTGTCCACATGGTACGTCCCTGTTACAGGGAACCACGGGTTTGGGTTTCAGGAGATGCTTGCACTCCAGTGGGTGGAGCACTCTTTCCTCTGCAGAGACGGTTCTCACGCACAGCACCGTCCGCTTTCTCACACCATCTGATCCACAGGTGGACGTGCACTGCTGCCAGCCTCCAACCCACCACCTGAGGGGGAGAGGTGGAGGAGAGGAGGAAATGGACTGATGACAGTAATTCTACCATTTAAGTGTAATGGCAAGAGGAGAGTTGACCTGAGACAACGCCGTCTTCTCAACAGCTCCAGGAAGACGAGCCGGAACATTTTAAAATGTTCTCTACAGAACTGAAGGAACTATTTCAGCTTGGCAACCTTTGTCTCTGGGGACAACAGTTTTTTTTTCACACTAGTGGTTTGCAACAGACTTTCACACCAAGATGTCCACAGGATAAGAAGATGAGACAGAGTTATATCTTTTTCTCGTCTTCAGCTTGTCCCTTACTCGCTGTGGTATGAGTTACCACAGCGAATCCCTGTCCTCTGTATCTTCTACTCTAACTCCATCTACCTCCATGTCCTCCCTCACTGCATCCATCAATCTCCTCTTTGTCTCCTACCTGGTAGCTCCATCTCTAGGATNNNNACTGTCCCTCCTCTGAACATGTCCAAACCATCTCAATCTGTCTTCTCTAGCTTTTTCTCCAAACCGTCCTGTCAGTGTTGTCCCTCTAATCACCTCATTCCTGATCCTGTCCATCCTTGTCTCTACTACAGACAATCTCAGCAACTCCTTCACCTCCAGCTCTGTCTCCTGTCTTCACTGTCTTCAATTCAGCACTTTGACTCTTTCTGAACACTGACATATGCATTTTTTATGACATTTTAAGACATTTGAAATTAAGAACCTCGCAGGACAGTCCATAATCTTGCATTTCCGGTGTCTGTCTTCTGGACGGCTCTCTGGGTCACACAGGAGTTCATCCACCACACCCACATCTGTCTCAAAGCACCGCACAGGCTGGTGCTGCTCGCCTGGAGACACAGAGAGACATCTGCACTTTATCAATGTCCACAAATATAGGCAGTTGATTTTAAGACTTATTTTTAAATGTAAAAAACAAAAAACCTAAGCCACAGGAGGCGCTGCAGTCTGTCCACGCCCCATATCTCCAACTGTGCAGGGGTTCCATGATGTCATTTCCTCTCTCTCTGGTCTTCTTCACTGAGTACTCGTACTTCAAGCCCATGTTTTTCTCCTGAAAGAGCAACTGGTAAAACAAAAATAAAGTTAAAAATAGATATTTTTTTATATATTAAGATACACACATGCATATATGAATATATTTATATATGTACTGTATATACCCATACAGATTTACATCTATGTATATGTCTGTTAGTATTTTATTATCATCAGTGCAGTGAGGCAATTCACAAAAACTAGGAATGTCCGATATTAACTTTCGTCGATATACAATTTTGCCAATATCGTCCAAACACTTTATCGATATCGACAGATACAGGTATATGACCCTGTTTACCCCCAAAACTGAGGTAAATGTCTCAGAACCCTTAAGTAATTCCAGTAAATATGGAAAAAAACAGACATTGCACATCACATTTTCATTAATCGGAGGAAAAAAAAACGTTAGCGATCTTACCGGATTTACGTAATAATTGAAATATCGAGCTAATAACACCGCCAGACTGATATTATTGGACAACCCCAATAAAAATTCAACATTTCAAGAGGTAGACAATACAAATTTTTTTAGGGGATGTTCGATGTTAACTTGCTGATATTGTCCAAACACTTTCAGACTCCGATCCGATACTGATACTTATTTAGCCTTTTACCCTTGCAAACTGTAGTGCGATTCAGGACAGGATTGTACTAATTTCAGACGTTCCTATAAAATACACACATATATACAGTATATATATATATTTATATATATTTACATATATACACATATATACATATATTTATATGTTTATATATATATTTATTTATATATATGGATATATGTATATATAGATATTGTTGTATTGTATATATATATATATATATATTTGTATACTGACCTGGAGCATGACCGGCTCCCTCGTGGGTCCCGGAGCGGTGAGGTTCTCCATGTTCCCGCTGCGTTCGTAGAAGAACGTGGTTCCGCCGGCTTCGTACTCCCCATTCCACTGGATGATGAAGTTGCCGTTGAGGAAGTACTCCTCTGAGGTCACGTTCCTCAGGGCCAGGAAGTTACCTGCCTCCTCAACTTCCTTCACCAGGATGTCCCGCGCACCCTCGGGTATCACACCCACATCCATGTACCCTGTGGGTGGGAGGGTGGGGAGACAAAGTCACAGTGAGGGAGTGAAGAGGCCACCATGGCTGCTGCTGCCGCTACATTCTGGCTGAGAAATCTCTCAGATCTGAGTGTTTATTGGAGGATATTTAACGGAGGGAGGTGGTGGGGGGTCCACCCAGGGGACGGGGGGACGGGAGGGTCAATACTGTTGTCCTGCTGTGTTTATGCAATGATTGTGGCATAAGAGGGGTTTCAGAGGGGGAGGCACCGAATGCCAACTTAACCTGTTTGAAGTCTTCCACATCAGGGCTGGTTATCTGGACAGGAAGTTGTGTGGGGCAAACACTACACATACAAGACAGGAGGGGCTTTTATTGTTGTAGGGCCTGTCCTCCCTCTCTCTGTCTATTAATCTGTCTTCGTGGTATGTTTATCCTACGGTCCTGAGTTATAATCTTTCAGTCGTAGTACATAAAAAAAAACCCTCCAGGAACGATGTGTGTCGTGAACAGGGATCCGCAGACACACACGTACAAATTAGTCCAGCCAAATACAGCAGGACAAACAGCTGCACGCTGCGGGCAAGGGAGGTCGCCATGACGACAAAGAAACAACACAATGGCGTAATGTTAACAACCTGCCCTGAAATGACATAAGGTCTGCACACATGGATCTGGATCAACCTTCTCTCTTCACACTGCTCTGGTCACAGCATCAAAGAACATCAATGGATCCGTGTCTGGTTTGAGTTACTACGTTTTTCGGTGTAATTTTACGATTCCCGATGGAAGGAAGGAGAGAAAACTCCTTGTTATTGTGACATTGTGACAGCTGGAGGGCTCCAACCTGGAACTCTCCAAACTCAACTCTGGTTCCTCAACCACTTTTTATCTCCAGCTGCTTTGATATTCCTTGTCTCACACTCACCGAAGCCTTCTTCTTGGTCGAAGGACATGTAAACCGTCTCACAGCTCGTGCCGTCGCCCAGACAAACTCCACAGCGATCGTCCACAGCGTTTGAGTCGATGCCGTTGTCGCAGCCCAGTTCCTGCAGAACAAAACACACCCAGTACTGCACTTAAAAAAAAAGAAATATATCTGTCCTGTCTTTTATTCTTTATGATCAAGAAAATCGAATTTATCTTTATTTAATGCAATAAAATGTCTTTTAATCACTGTAATCACTGTAAAATGTCTTTTAATCACTGTAATCCCACTTTACGAGAGGATATTAAAAATAATGAATAATAAAAAGAATGAAAATAATAATAAAACTTATATTTTTATAACTTAATATTAATTAATTGATTAATTAAAGTCTGTTAAAAAAAGTAAAAAAAACAGAAAATAACATTACATACTTTAGAAAACATACTGGTAATAACTAGTCATAGACCAGACCTGACCCCAAAAAATAAGATATATTTTATTTTCCATATTTTTCATATATTCTTCAAAGAAACAGAAGAATAAAACTTATTTTGGGTAGGTTACAATCCTGGTTAAGGCAGTTGACTACCAGAAGGCGCACCACCCACAGGAAGGCTCACAGTATGGGGCAGTAGTGTGATTTGGGTGGCAGTGGTGGAGATAGCGGCCCACACTAACGACAGGACATGCGGGTACAAATGGAAGACTTAACCTAATTAACTTACATTTTATTTACTGGTTAGAGTTGAAAATATTCCTTCATTCATTCAGCAGCAGTCTCCATGACTGCCACCCAAATCACACCGCACCACACTCTGAGCCCTCATTTGGGTCGTGACACCACTGGAAGTTATGTGGGTCGGGACGGGTGCTATGCTCAGAGCAACTAAGTGGCAACCTGGCGGCTGCTGGATTCGAACCTGAAGCCTCCCAGACCAAAAACAGCTTCTTTAACCGCTAAGCCACCACTGCTGCCATTAATGAATTATTTTTATATTCACATCTCATAGACTTTTAGTTTGTTTCTAACTAAAACATACAGATAAGTCTGTGTTTTTCCAACAGAGATGCTACGAGGAGAAGTCTCCTCCCACGTCCTCCCACTCTCCTCTCAGTCTCTTACCCAGCCACACTACCTTGCACACGCCGTTGACGCAGATGTTTCTGGACTTGTTGTTCATGAAACAGGGCGTCCCGTCCGTCACGGCGTCCAGCATCTTCTCGGAGAAGTACTCCGTGGCCGGGCGACAGTGCAGCTCGCAGGGATTCACTAAAGGGTAGGTTGGATCAAATTGACAAAGTTTTTAAAATATATTTTAATATGTTTTAAATCTAAAATAAATATTTTAACAAACAAAAACACAAAATAAATAAGACGTAAGAAACCTGAAGAAAAAAAAGGATTCAAAAGCAAGAGCTTCTAAGAGTTGTCAGTGGAAATGCCGCCCTCTAGTGGTTAACATATGCAACTACCCGGTGTGGCACTTACATGAGTTGGCCACAGGGATCCACTGGTAGAGCTCGTTGTGATAGGCCACCGTGTCAAACTCGCTGCACTGCATCTCCCTGAAGCTGGGCCTGTTCTTGGGGCAGGGTTTCGTGTTACAGGTCCTGTAGCGTTTCCTTTCTCCCGTGCAATACTTTCCTCCGAACTCCGGTCTGGGGACGAGAAAAGTTCATCTCAGGGAGGTCACCTGGCCAAGGCCGTACAATAGATGGAAAATAGCTGAGAGGAGTGGAGCCAGATGGGAAACTCGATCTTACTTGGGGCTGTTACACTCCCGATCCGCTGACTGGACTCCTGTTCCACAGGTCCTGGAGCAGTAGGACCAGGTGCTCCACTGTCCCCAGCCTCCATTCACAGTCTCAGGGAGTTTACCCACAATCACGCACTCACCTGAGATGCACCACTGGAGGAAAAAGTATCGGGAGACGTCATTCCAGTGTACCAAGGCTAGTACGCAGAAACTCGAGTCGTATTTCCACTTATGTCGGTTGACGATTACCGGTTTACCGGTTATCCGGTTTACCTTCTCTGGTCCACAGCGAGTCCCATCGATGGGCGAGTCCAGCTTGGAGCGACAGGAGCCATTCACAGAACACCAGAGGATTTGACACACGTTCTATAAGAACGACATGAAGTGACACCTATCATTGTTTGGGTTTGCAAAAAAAAAGAATCACTCTTGATCCAGTGGTTAAATCTTACTGGTTAGTGATAAACAAACTAGTTAGCCCAAAGTCATTAGGCTTGATTATCTCTTCCTTTGTAAAATTTTGCTGCCCAAACTAACTGTCCAAATTACGTAAGGTCTTGTATATAAAATAGGGTCCCCACATTGACAGAAAACCTGTAATTTGGGGATTTTTTACATGCTCCTGATATTATTTGTTTTATATGTGTAATGTGGAAGTACAACTAATATTATTGTATATTATGTATTGTACTGTATCATGTTGTAACATACAGTAATCACAAACTGATTGGAAAGATTGGTGGGCAGCAGTGGTGACCTAGCGGTTCAGGAAGCGGATTTAGGTCCACAAGGCTTCAGGTTTCGAATCCACCAACTGCTAGGTTGTCCCAGTGGACTGACCACTCAAAGGTAAGGTAGGCCCAAAGGGTGTGACCCATTTATGGTTAAGAGGATAAAGATAAAAGTACAGATAAATGGTGAGAATTGGTAAGATACTCCAATAATCAAAATCCGATAACTGAAATACCCAATTTGTTGGAATCGCACATAGGACCCTGAGATGTTACCTGTTTATTGGGGGGCAAACGGCTGCATATATCAGATAGCTACAAGCTTAGGTCATTCCTTTATCTCATTCATTATCAAGTCAGCAGTCTCCATGGCAGCCACCCAAATCACACTGCTCCCCACTGTGAACCTTCCTGTGGGTGGTGACGGCTGGAAGTTATGGGGACCGGGACGGTGCTATGATCAGAGAGAGCACCTCAGTGGCAAACCGGCAGCTGGTGGATTGACCACCACGGCAGAATACTCACATCCACCTCCTGACAGAAGGTGGCGTTTGGTCCGTACTGGAGCTGGCACTGGTGGTGTGTGGTGTAACGGACCCCAAGGCGAGCCAGCGGGGTGGTTAGGTCTCTCTTAGAAGGTCGATCGTCCAGGCAGAAACCCCAGCCACGACTACAGCAAAACAAAACAGTCAAGTGGCTCAGTAAGAGACGGAACAGATGAGGCAACAGACAGGAATAGAAAAAAATTACAAAATAAAATCCAAAAAGGTAAAAAGTTTAATAAGGAGGTAAAAAAGTCTCCTGAAAAGTCGGAACAAAATTGATATATTGATGTTTCTGGTTTGGGGTTCCACCATGAAGGGGATGTTCCTGAACTGGTTGTACCAAAATAAATGTCGTTCCTTGAACTTTTTGTAGACTACAAAAGATTTTTTAAAGAACAAAATAAAACCAGTATTTACCTGATTATTTACCATTATTTTTTCTATATCAGAACAAAATATATAAATGTTTCTGGTTTCTGTCCCAAGCTAAACACCAAAGGTTCGGGTTTTTTTGTCCATTGAACCTTTCTCCCTCGTCTTTGAGGTTTTTCTTCTTGTTGTTTGTGTTTTTGTTGAGGATGAAATCGATGATTTTTAACCTGACCGTACTGTGGTGACAGGTCTGTTACGTCATGACCTGGGAATAATGTTAGGAACTGACTCTTACTCCAGGAAGCGGGTGATGTATTCTTTGGAGCAGGGAGACCATGTGAGGGGAGAGCTGTCGTACATCAGCTGTCTGGACATGATGAACGGGTGTCGACCCTCCAGCTCACAGTCGTTTCCTTGACCGTCATGGTGGATTCCAAAGCTGCAGATTCATGAAAAAAAACACAATTTATTAATGAAACTAATTATAATGTCATCATCATAATCAGCCAATGAGAAAAAAAGTTGCCTGCCTAAAGTAATCCTGATTGGGACAACGAAACAATGTTATGACCAATTGAGTTCCTGAGTTTTTTTTTACTGCAACTTCATTATTGTGAAAGAATTTATTGATCGAGTCAGAATTTCACGATTTAAAGATGTTGACTTCGCTGCCTGTGTGGGCCAAATGTTCTGGCCCATATTTAGAACACATGACTCTTTTATTGACACAAAATACGGCACAGAATTGTCACTGCTGAGCCTTAAACGCTGCAGACACATCTGGACCGCATACTGGTCAGCGCTCTGATCACAGATGGCCAATCAAACGCCTCTGTAGGATGAAAAGGGATTGTGTTTTGCAGAGATTTAAAACATTATCAAACACATATTTGATAAGCATGGCTTGAGATTAGCATATTATGTAATACATGTGTCAAACCTAAGGCCCGGGGTCCAGATGTGGTCCATCAGGTCATTCTGTATGGCCCGCAGGTCTTTACTAAGAATTATAATAATGTCAACAGGGCAGGGTTTGTGTATTTTATTATACAGCAATGAACAATATTTGTGACTTCAATAACTATTAATTACTAATAATTGACTACAGGAACATAACATGTAGCTTCCGTAAACTAAAAATAGTTTTAGGTGATAAACATCTGTATATTTCAATGTATTTCACTAGATGGCAGCATTGCGGCTCCTTTTACTTTATTTCATACTGATACAGTGGTTTGTACAAATAAATTAATAAATAAATATAACCATGTCTATATTGGTATTGGAAGATATTGGAAGGAGTGTTTGGACAATATCAGCTTATCCGATTTACCCAATATTAGACTTATTCAATGTTTTATTGTAAAGAATTTTTAGATTGAGATGGTTTGGACATGTTCAGAGGAGGGACACTGGATACATTGGTAGAAGAATGATCCTATAGATGGAGCTACCAGGTAGGAGACAAAGAGGAGATTGATGAATGCAGTGAGGGAGGACATGGAGTTAGTTGTAGTTAGAGGAGAAGATGGAGAAAACAGGGGGAGATGGAAAAGGACGATCCATTGTGGCATCCCCTAAATAAGGGATGAGCCGAAAGGAAAAAGAAGAGACAAAAGAACAAAATTTGTTGAATCCCATCTAGTTGAAAATTGATACGAAATATAGCAATAATCAAGACATCATCTACAAAGTCTTAAAAGACAGAAACTCTTCAAGACAAATCTCTTGATGACAGACAGGAATAACACAATAAGAGTTAACAGCAAAGTGAGCGAAACATCTGGTCCAGGATCTTGAAGAAAGGTTTTGTGGATGGATCACTGGAGAAACTGTAACTCCCACTGGTTCACACACACACACACAGAGACTCAGCTTCTCAGGTGTCACGATTCCATTGTCTGGGTACAAGACCCCCTGCTATTACACCTATTCAACAACAGATGGCTTTACGCAACATTAGCCAATTAACTCTGTAACTATATATTCTTCTATGGTTGGTCACAATAGAAACAGGAGGCTTCATTTAACATGTGAGGTATTGAGATGAGATGATGTCATTGAACGTCTCACAGTGACAAAGTGAAGACACACAGACCTGTGGCCCATTTCATGGGCTACAGTGAAGGCCACAGGAAGCCCTGAATCCTCGTTGATGTTGCAGCTGCGATGTGGTTGACACATCCCAGAGAGGTGGGACAGACCCAGGGTCTCACAGGGCTGGTTCATACCAGCACAGATGTCCTTCCTGCGGGAGACAAGAAAAACATGCTAACATGAATGACCTAAAGCTGAAACGATTAATTGATTAATCAACTCAAATCCATTTAGAAGCGTAATTCTGCGACTAGCCTGGTGATCAGCACGGCCACGTCGTGGTGAGCTGGGTGGGTGTCACTCTGAGGATTCAGGTTCTTCTGCCACGCGCAGAAACTGGCCAACGTGGCATCTGCATCGTGAATAATCTTGAGTCCCTTCTGCAACAATCAGAGCTTGAGTTAGAACAACGTAAAGTTAGCTGAGTGTAGCGGACTAGGCCTAGACCGCTGGGGGCACATCCAAGGTCTACTGAGCAACGCTCTCTTCTCTATGTACATCAAGTAAAACACAGTATTTCATACCAATAACTTGATCCTTGATATTGTCCTATTAATACATGTGTGAGAATGAAAGAGAGACAGGGACAGGACAGACTAGAAAGAAAAGTCCAGACTGTAAGAATAAGAAGCCTCTGAAGCGAGGGCGACTGACAGGAATTTTGGTCAGGAGATGACATTCCAGCCGGAGCTCTAAGCTGTGTTCAACGCTCGAGGTCGTAAACTGGACAAACTCAGGGGACGACTAGTTGTCTTTACAACTCAGGACAAACACTGTTGACTCTTTACTCTGAAGACATTTCCACACATTTACCTCTTCTCCATGTAACAAGATGAGGCGCACCAGGATGACATGGATGGCATTCCCAATACTGGCATCATGGAAGATTCCGGCCACCTGTAAACACAGAGGTTGGTTAAAAGACCTCTGTCTCTGACAGACAGACAGAAAGACAGACAAATACACAGACAGACAGTTGGAGACATAGAGACAAAAATTGACAGATTTTGATACATGGGAAGACAGAGTGAAACACAGACAGACAGACAGATAGAGAGACATGTCAACAGACAGGTGGTTAGTCAGACAGGCAGGTGGATGGACAGACAGACAGACAAACCGACAGGTGGATAGACAGAGAGACAGAATGATGGAGAGAAAGACAGATTGAAACATAGATAGACAGATAGCGAGACATGCAGACAGTCAGACAGATAAACAGGTAGATGGACAGACAGAGAGACAGATACACAGGTAGATAGACAGACAAACAGATAGAGAGACGTGCAGACAGGTAGATAGATAGACAGACAGACAGATAGAGAGAGAGACATACAGACAGAGGGGTAGATAGATAGATAGATAGACAGACAGGTTGATAGATAGACAGACAGAGAGACATGCAGACAGACAGGTAGCTACATAATTAACCGGACACATAGACAAACATAAAGACAGACAGACAGACAGACAGATAGACAGAGAGATATACAGCCTGTCCCTCTCTTTGGCAACAACAGCATCTCATCCAATCATCTCACCATGTTCATGATGGTGAAGATGTAGGACTCCACATTATCACTGCCATGATATTCGATGAGTTTGGAGTCAGCCACCACCATGGTCTCCACCCAGCGCTCCCTGCTGACCGAACGCTGCGAGCGGGACCGGACCCCCGCCTCCTCCTCCTCCTCCTCCTCTTCGCCTCTGTGCTGCTCCCTTTCCCATTCCTCCCGCTCCCTCTCCACCTGGTCAGAGTCACTTGGCTCATCTGAAGCATGGATAATGCGAGACATCTTAGTCCAACTGCACTACAGTGTTGTCCTTATTTGACACGGACGCACAGATGCACAGATGAATGTCCCCGGCTGCACACAGACACACACACACACCTTGGACTCCACAGGGACTGGGCGTTTCTCTGGAGCCCAGGCTGCGTTTCTTCCTGTGAGTGTCTGTGGGAACTCTTGGATAGACCATGTGGGGCTGGTGCTGAAGATCGTCAGCAGATTCCTGCACAGGTTCAATGAAATACTGTCCCTCTGGCAGGGAGAAGAACCCTCTCTGGAGAAGAAGAAGGAAATTAACTGATGAGCTAGCAACAAAATGACAAGAAGAAGACATATACAAAAAAAAAATGGCAGGATCTGATCTGTTGGCAGGATGTTAAGGCATTCAGAGCAAAAAATATTTTTTCACTTTTAAGAATTTTAACAAAATTACTTGTCAAAAAACACCAGTAGGTGGCAACAACACAAGTTTGTTGTCTAACAAATGATTTATAATAATTATGAAGATCAGTATGTCCTGTTTATTGTTGGTTTATTATCTTAGATTTCACAAATAAGTATGAAGTGTGACCTCCACTGGGGGGCGCCAAAGTCCTCCAGGACACTAACAGGTTAAAAACATCTAAACTAGCCAACATATGAGGAGAAATGGACTTGCCTAATACCTAAAGAGAGAGAGAGAGGCAATGTCGTAGCATTGCACAAGTTGCACAAGTGCCCTCTAGTGGCTGTCTGTGAAATTAACATATACTTAAGGGATTTCTGATACGTGGGTACAAACACAAACCTTGGGCGTCCTTTTGAGGCAGTCGGCATCTTCAGCCGCTACTCCACGACTGCCACCCAAATCACACTGCTCTATACTGTGCGCCTTCCTGTGGGTGGTGAACCCAGTGGAAGTTATGTGGGTGGGGACGGTGCTATGATCAGAGAACCTCAGTGGCAACCTGGCACCTGGTGGATTCAAACCTGATGCCTCGTGGACCTAAGGCTGCTTCCGTAACCGCTGTGCCATCATTACCGCTCACATGTGAAATCAAATATTTTAATACATCGGTCGCACCTGAGTATAAACTCAGGATGGATGAAAAAAAATAGTATAGTAAGTGCAACTTATACTACGAAAAATTGTAGACTAGCATTTACTAGCGGTTAGAAGAAGCGGAAATGCCTTATGGTCGGAAATGACCTGCTGCCAAGTTGCCAGTGAGGTGCTCTGAGCATAGCGCTGTCCTGACAGTATGATGTAGTGTGATTGGGGCGGCACTTGTGGAGACTGTTGCCACGGTTACGGAAAATAAATGAATGAATGAATGAACTGAAATAAATCATTATGAGAATATCTTGGATGTTGCAACAGGAACTAATTATCTGTCGAACCTTCAGCGCTGAAAGCAGAGAAGGGATCGACCTTCCGTCTGAACCTTCTCTGAGAAGGTCACGCCACAGCGGTTCTCATCTGGGAGTCTACCATTAGTTAACACATCTGAATATGAGCCGTTCTCCCTCCCTCGGGCGCATTCCCTGTCCGCGGCAGAAGCCGTATTCACACAAAGACTTTCCCCTGAGTATGCCGCAGCGTGTTCTTACAGGTGCAGCCTTTTCACGGGCTGAAAAAAAAAAAGTCTGCAGATGAACACACACGTAGACAAGTACGTACTAATATACACAGGTTCCTCACACACTTAACAACTACATGGGAACCTGTGTACAGATGCAGGGATCAGCGTTTTTTTTTTTTTTTTCCGTTAATTCTGGAAATCAGACGATTAAAGAAAGTTCAGTCTGAGGTCTGACATTTTACCCGCAGCCTATTAAGACGAGGTGTGTGTCTGAGTGTAGGTTGTGTTAAGTGCCAAACAAGCCCAGACTGTTCGGGATTGAACTCCTGCTCTTCTTTAAGCCCATTTTCAAAAGACCTAAGACAGAATGAGGCTAAATAAAGATTTCGCAGGTTGTACAGACAAGACTGACGGACAAGGACTCGGAAGAAGAAATACTTAAGCGGGATAAACTCAGAGTCCTGGATCACGGAGTGTTAGAAAATAACAGCTATGAGAAGTTGGGCAACGCTGACATTCAATGATGAGTTTCTTGGATTTCTCCAAAGGCAGATGTGGGAATTACAGCCAGGAAGGGTTTACAGTTTGGCAGATTGTGGTTACCAGGGTCTTATACACGGCTCTGGTTTCTGGGTCAGACCGACAAGGTTCACATGTGTTGTTTTTGGAAGGGAAAACATTCCTCCTCGACCGCATCCATTCAGCTGTCCACACCGCTCCAACATCGAGGATCTGGCTCCTCTGGTTAGGAAGTTCCACAACCAGAAACGTCAAAGAACACTTTGTTTTCAACGCACCGATTTATACCAACCTGCCAGTTGGAAAAAAAAAGGTTGCAGGATACGACTACTGCAACTTCCCTCCAAACACACACACATTCTTTTTCCTCACCATGAAATTAAAGATTTTTTTCTCCCCTGTCATGGACTCATCCAACAAGCATGCAAGCTGATACGTTCAGGGTCAGCTGGGAATCTCCCACAGGCCCTGCTCACGAAACACAGCTGATTTCACACGTTCGTACAGTGTGTGCGCTGACAGTTTTATATCTCCCTTAATTGCGTCATTCCTATTTTTTTGTTAAGTTTACACAAAAAAAAAAAAATCAGGTCAACTTTTTGAATGTACTTCCCCGTTGTCTCCTTTAATAATCTTTCCCCTTGCTGCTAAACGTCCAAGTGAGTCCCGGCAGAGAAAAGCAGGTGGTGGAGTTCACATCAACCAGGAAGGAATGTTACGGAGAGGCCCATCCAAACATGCACACACTGCTCTGCACGATCTGCAGGCTCTACAGGATCCCTGAACCAAATGCACTGTAACCTCCCCTGCTCCAGTTCATCTCCGGAGCTGCTGCTGCTGCACCTCCGACAGCGGTGCATCATCTTCAGGTTCAGGTGTTAGTTTTGACAGAAATTCACCGTCCGGTCCAGAGATTACGTCGGCTTCTCCGGAGGTGAAAGTACGGCAAACCTGGAGATGAACCGGTGGAATCGAAGAGGTTGCTGCAGCCCCGGAGATGCACGTTAACAGTGTAGCTAGGGGCGCCTGTCATGTACGGGACAGTGTGGTTATGGTGTTACCAGCAATCCTATAATTATAATGTAGAGATGTATGATGTACAACAAGGAAGTAGAGGAGGAAGGAAGTGAACAGTGGGCAGCTTTGAGCGCCCGGGGAGCTGTAAGCGGGGACGGTGCCATGCTCAGTGGACCTCAGTGGTAACTTGGCGGTAGGGGGATTCAAACCAGGGACCTTGCGGATGCTAATCCGCTTCCTTAACCATTAGGCCACCCTAGACATATGCCCTGTGTGAGGCTCGAACTCACGACCTGTAGATTATTAGAGACTAACGCGCTGGAAGATACTCTGGTTCGAGGTCTTGTTTGCAGTAAATGGATTTTACTTGAAATCCTGAATGCACCTTTGCAACCTCTTCTCCCTGTGTTACCTCCTGCTCTCCTCCTCCTTCTGCTCCTCCCTGTTCTCCTGTCCCTCCTCTACAGTTAACCCTCTACAGCAGTGGTGTCAAACTCATTTTTACCAGGGTCTCCACACTTATTATGACACAATTATGAATATAACTACTATATATCAATACATCTGACTGCAGTTTGTTATTACCATATTTTCACGACTATAAAGCGCACATAAAAGTCTCAGATTTTCTTCAAAATGTGCAACGCGCCCTATAGTGCAGTGCGCCCTGTGTGTGTTGTTGTAAGGCGGACGTTGTAGAGGACATGAGAACGTTAAAGGGTGAAGTGTGGGCGTTGTTTTGCTCCCGCTTTATTTTAAATACGCACACTTGTATGCTTGTGTGTGTGTGTTATTGTAGTCAGGCCGACGTAGTAGAGGACACCATGAGAACGTTAAAGGGTGAAATGTGGGTGTGGATTGTATATGAAACCGCGCCCTATAATCAGGTGTGCCTTATATTATATATTATATATACAAAACTGAGGCTGCGCCTTTTTTGTACGGTGCGCCTTGTGGTCGTGAAAATATACGTAATTTAATTATGTAACTATATATTGTTCATTGATGTGTTGTTAAACTATTTTCATTTATCAGTTTAAAAACTGATAAATTGCTGCAGTGACATTATAAAAGTTGTCTAAGCTCTCGCGGGCCCAAACAAGAGGTCAGGGCGGGCCGCATTTGGGCCACGGGCCTCGGGTTTGACACATGTGCTCTACAGCGCCCCAGAGGAAGTGTGTTTGGGTGTGAGGTGCCAGAGCCGTGGGAGGTTACCATAACACAGGTCTGTGCTCTAAATACACCCAGCCATGTGGAACTGCTTTATTTTTTGTTTCCTGCTTCTGTGGAGATTTTTTTTTTTTTTGGAGCAGAAACATCTAGATTAGTAATGGAGTCTCAGCTATGAAACAACCAGTTGCCTCAGCAGTGATTAGTGTCATAGAGGGAGATGTGGGAGCAGTTGGTGAACATTACAGTAGAATGACCAACCGGCAACAGTTGATCCTCAGACCAAATTTTTTTTTTAAGGCAACTACTTTCTCGTACTTTCTCCTACCCTCACGGTGCCTCAGAGCTCATTTTTTTTCCTGAGAGGTCAGAAGAAATCAACCCTCCTTCATCTGCATAAGGACAAGACGCAGGCGTTTAAGGAAAATACCAGTGTAATGGGTTGAACCTGCAGCTTCTTGCTGTGTATTCTGCCCTGGGGTTTTACCAAGGAGAAAGCTTTTCTTTTCCCAGAGAAAAAAAAAAAAAGAAAAAAAGGACGGACACTGGCAGCTGCCTCCACCCAGTCGTCTGAGATGGATGTTAAAGTAACCAGTGTCCTCAACATAGTCAGGCCGTGAAAGTACAACCTTTGGATAAGTTTGTATTTGCAGTTAGAGACAGGATGTGAGTTTGACGTCTGAGCTCAGATTCTTATGCTGGAACCCAATGAAGATATGAAGAGATCTGTGGGCAGTGGTGGCCTAGTGGTTAAAGACTCGGACCGGGGTCTGGGAGGTTCCAGGTTTGAATCCACCTGTCCACTGTTCACTTAGGTCAGTGGTGTCAAACTCATTTCCACCAGGGGGCCCATTAACAATATAATTTCCTTAAAGGGCCGGTTGTAAATGGAAGACTTTAGGTGTAACTACTAATATATAAAATTGTATTAATATGTAACTGTTATTTGTTTTGAAAAGTATTTTTAATTGATCAGGTGAGAAACTCTGCTGCATAGACATTATAATATACTTCGTAAACTCCTGCGGGCCAAATAAGATGACTTGGCGGGCTGCATTTGGCCCCCGGGCCTTGAGTTTGATGTGACATGTGACTTAGGTGATTCATTAAATTTCATTGTATAACGATATATAACAAATATATACAATAAAAATTTTAGAGACACTACCAAAAGGCACAAGACAGGAGACAGAGCTGGAGGAGTAAAAGATGCTGAGATTCACTTTAGGAGAGACAAGGATGGACAGGATCAGGAATGAGGACATTAGAGGGACAAGCCAGATTGGCGTGGTTTGGACATGAGGGACAGTTGATACGTTGGTAGAAGAATGATCCTAGAGATGGAGCTACCAGGTAGGAGACAAAGAGGAGATTGATGGATGCAGTGCAGGACATGGAGGTAATTGGAGTCAGAGTAGAGGACACAGAGGGGGACAGAGGGAGAATCCCTGAAATAGGGACAAGCTGAAAGAAGATATGACGACATAAAAATATAGATATAACAAAATAAATATATTCATTCGAGTGCCGTAATTTCTTTTTTAAGAAAATTGCATTTTTTTTTAAATCAATACATATGCTTAATGACTAATCACGATTAATCAGATTAATATTTCCATTAGTCTTGACTCAGCTACTAGTCCCAGTGTTATTTTGAGGATGGCCAAACCATTAATAATATGATTAATCATAGGGTAGATCTCTGTTAATCATGATTAGTTGAATTAAAAAAAACTACTTTCCAATACTGTGAGTCACTTGGTGATCGTCTCTACTCTGTGATTTCAGCTACTGCTTCATAAAAGTGGACACGTTATCCTGAGTTGATCTCTGACAACCGTCCCAACAGGAAACTAATTCAGAATTGATTGGTTTCTGTGCATCATGAGACCTTGAAGTTTGTTTGGAGTTTCCATCCTGCATTTCCTGCAGGAACTAATTATCAGGACTTGTTCTTTGAAGATCGATTTTAATTCCAGAAAGTGAATTAGCAGCTGGCAACTGCGTCTCGCTGCTTGTCGCTGCAATAAATCTACAAAAACGAGATCAGAGCCATACATCATGGTGATCTTTCTTCTCGGTTCAAAAGACCAAAAGAAAAGAAAAAAAATCTGATGTCATAAAAATGTCAAACTGTAGCCTGTTATGGAGAAATGGTCTTTTGAATGACATAAGGATTTTACTGCGGATGGTCTGAGCGGAAAAGTGGGTCAGCACTAAATCACTGCACTGCACTAATGTTTGTCCTTTAGACAGGTTGTTTTGTGACGTAAGAGATAAACTGCATTTACAAGGTCTGACAGGAAGAGGCAGCGCAACACACACAAACATGACAGGGAGACGGAAGGCAAGACCCTGCAGGACAGGCATTCCTGCTGGGACACCAGCACTCGTTCAAAGACCAGCTCTGAAACGTTCTCTTCCTGACGAAGAGCTGACACGTCTGAATCCTTAAAGGAGCGTTTTCAACCGGTTTCCATCTGCAGATTTAAGGGAATTACTGTAAATCAATGTATTTTCTAGAAGTCTGAAGTTCTTGTCTTGTGTGGCAAATACTGTAAAGATACGTCCATAGAATTCCCCATGTGTCAGCAAACACATGGGGAGCTGCTCATTTGTCTGTTCAATTCCCAGCTGTGTTTTCTGTTTTCATCTTCTTCTAAAGTTCTGCACAACTTTCTGATTGAGAACATATTTAAATATTGTGGCCATATTTACCATATCTACAGAGTCAGATTTACTTATTGAAGTTCAGAATAGAACAAAGTGATGCTGTCTGGCCAAGACAATGGAGGAATGGTGGCGAGGCATCTGGGCCGAGGAGACGGACACGTGAATGAATGAGCGCTGAATGTAAGATGTCAAAAAAAAACAACCCTGAAAGACGAAGTGGGGGTGGGGGCAGGGGGGGGTACCATGGTTGGATGAAAAGCAGGAGCCGTCAGAGGGTCTGTGACACCGTCCTGCTGTAAATAGTGTCAGGAAGTACAGAGAGAGTGGAGTAAAAGTTGGGGATCTGTCTGATGTGAGGGACGTTGTGAGCAGCTTCAACCACATGTTCACTGTCCAGACTCTACCATGTGTATATACATACATATATATACATATATATATATACATATATATACACATATATACATATATACATATATATACATATATACACATATATACATATATACACATATATATACACGGATATATACATATATATAGCATATATATATACACATATATACACACATATATGTGTGTATATATATATATATATATATACACACACACACACACACACACACATTTATATATACATACATACATATATACATATATATACATACATACATACATATATACCCATATATATACATACATACATATATACCCATATATATATACATACATACATATATACCCATATATATATATACATACATATATACCCATATATATATATACATACATATATACCCATATATATATACATACATATATACATATATACACACATATATATATATACATACATATATACACATATATACATATATACACACACACATATATACATATATACACATATACATATATACATATATACACATATGTATATACATATATACATATATATACATATATATATATATATATATATAACATTGTATAGTACATATATACATATATACACACATACACATATATACATATATACACACATATATACATATATACACACATACACACATATACACATATATACATACATATATACATATATACACACACATATACATATATATATATATATATACACACCTCCCAAATATGATGTGGTGTAGTGTCTACATATATAAAATATACATACACACACAGTGTATATACATAAATATACACAAAAATGTATATGTATATATATCTCATATATACACATACATATAAATACTACATTATGTTTTCTGACCATGAGGATAATGGTTATTCTAGGGATCTAACCCCTAAATCACTGCCTCCAAGGGAGACGTGCTAACCGCTTCACCACCAAGCCTTTAAAGGAACTGGACAATATTCTGAGGAGTGCTAGCTTAAAGTATCATTTGGAGCAGCTGTTGGGTTTGTCATAATATTTGCAGGACCAAAGTAATGGTAATGGTAAGTAATGGACCAATAAAGTAATCACTGTATTGGTCCGAAGAAATGGCAAAGCTTTCAATTTACTGGTCAATCTACCTTCCCTCAACTATGGCCATGAGCTTTGGGTCACGATCCAAGAACACGATCCAAGATTCCGAAATGAATCTTCTCCACTTGGTGGCAGGACACTCCCTTAGAGATAGGATGAAGAGCTCTTTTGTCCAGGATTTAGAGTAACGTTGTTGCATTTCTAGCATTTACATCGTATGTAAATGCAATGTAAATGCTGCTCAGATGCTGTAAGACTGGGACCCAGAGAGAAACTAGTTACTATGTTGGTAAGCTGGCCTGGGAACATCTTGAGAATCCCCCAAGATGAACTATGGGAAGTGTCTAGGGAGAGGGAATTCTGGGTAACCTGCTCTGGTTGTTGCCCATGTGACAGGCCCTCAAATAAGCAGATGAAGAAGGTTGGATGGAAGGATGGGAAGAACAATCAGGATTCAGGAATAACCACTAGGAACAGTTTGATATGTGTTTATCTCCTATGACTAGATTCACAAGGACCAAAGGGAGAAGCTGGAGTCCACAAGAGACAGGAGGGTGGACGCTGGGAAAATACAATGTACCTGAAGAAAACCAAGAGACAAACTTCACTAAGCCCTGGAATCAAATCAGCAAAACTAAGATCTTTCTGCTAGTGAACAGATCAGCGACACTTCTGCCACCAAGTGGACAACTGTCCTCAAGAGATCATATCAAATGCCCAGAAACTAATTTTACCAAGAACATGAAAACCACCTCTGTCTTCAACCAAGAATCTCTTGACCAACAACAGATCCACTACCGATATTCTCGTCAGAACTTACCAGCCCTTTGCATGTACTTATGGCAGCCGTTCCATGGACCTCAGATGTTCTCACAGAACCAAACAGGTGGCAGGAGTTACTGCCAGGCCGGCGATGCTCGGTGCTGCTGCCGCTGCCGTTCCTCCTCTCCAGGACGTAGTCGGTCGACACCAGGTTGTGGTTTGCGCTCAGATTGAACATCAGCTCTCGACCCTTGTAGTTGACTTTATAGTAAACCTGTTCCTCAGGAGACGAGATGGACGGATGGAGCTCTCGACGCACTCTCTCATGCTGGAAGTGGTGAGTCAGAGAAAGGGAAAGGAACTCTCCGTGGGCATTGGTTTTCTCTGGGTGAACAACGGACACGTCCGACTCCGAGTGGAAGAACTGACCTGCAAAAAAATACAACAACCATGTGCAGACGGTTAGCACAGTGCTAAAATACACATGGTCTACCAGATGGCATATGTGTTCACTGATACTAAATATTATGGAATTAATCTGTAATTAGAAGCTGAACTTTTTATATATACTACAAGGTACAATAACATGACATAGTATCAGTTGACATTGGTATCAGAAATTAAGCGTTTGTACAATATCGGCACATCCAATACCGACAAAAAGTTAAGATTGGACATCACCAATATACAGTATATGGCAGTGGTTCTCAACTGGTTTCACTCCGGGACCCACAGTTTCCATAGAATTCGAACCAAAAAGAAAATAAATAAATCTTTGCATGCATACATACTCATTTTATTTAGCAGAGTGTGCCTTTCAAAATAAGAGATTTTTTTAAAACGAAACACATGCTCAACAGCTGATTCGCATTATTTTGATTTTTGACCAGCTGTTTGCGACCCATTCAGAACAGGTCTGTGACCCACTTTTGGGTCTGGACCCACCTGTTGAGAACCACTGGTATGTGGATTATTGATTTGAAAAAAAAAATGACTTCAACTGTTTATTTGACCTAAACAACAAACATATAACAATATATCTTTGCATTGTATGACATAAACTGAGTTGATAATAACATTCTGCAAAATCCCATTTAGAGGGAAATCAGCAATAAAAAGCATAAAAGCAAGACATAATAATGAAAAAGTTGCCTTCTGTCATTAAATAAAGTAAATACTATACTTCACTTCACTTTAAACAGCAGTAAACTTTTAGTCACACCAGTTAAATTAACTAAATATTATTGTCAAATATCACAAATCTGATCATTTGGTTTCAGAATCATCTACTGTTAAAGTGTCAATCAATCTTGGATATATTATCATTAGTTGCACTTAACACCAAGATAAGTCGATTAATCATGTCATTATCGATTAACTGTAAATGTAAAAAAAAATCCAATTAGTTCCCAGTTGTAACATCCATCCAACCGTGCCGTGCACAGAGGGGCAGCTGAGGCTGCAGAACATTGACCTTGTTCTGCAGAGTCCTGGAGCTCTCCGTGGACCGATGCCAAGATGGAAACAAAGTGCAGCAGCAGCAGAAGAAGGAGGAGAAGAACCCGGCGCTCCTGCAACCATCGCATATTTCACGTAGGCGATGTGACCGGGCGTGGACGGAGTCGTGGAGAGCGGGGGTGCCGTGGTGTTGGAGAAGACCACTTGGATCCTGCGCTGCGCTGTGTCATGACATGAAGACGCTCGAAGTCTGTCTTCAGCGGGGACAACACGCTCGGAGCAACTCCAGGAGCCTGAGCATGGAGAGTTTGGAGAGGGGGGGAGAAGCTCCCTGCTCTGGTGAGCGCAGGAGGAGAGGGAGGAGAGGGAGGAGTGTTCTTCTGGCCACTGGCAACTTTCTTCACGGAGCCGAGTGAGCGAGTGAGTCAGTAGTGAGGGGGAGAGGAGCGGAGGAGGCAGGAGAACCAGCAGGAGCTTCATTGATTGGACGCACGCGTCTGTTGGCTGTCCAGACTTGTCGTTGGAAACCGCCTCCGCCATCAGTCTGATGGTGCACAGCTGTGGTTAAACCCAATCTAAGGGTTTACAATTAGAGAACTATGTGCTCCTGTGGTCATACACGGTTAGAGGAGTCAGGGAACCACCATGGAGCATGGAGTACGTGTAGTACTCAGTAGGGATGTCCGATATTTACTCTTTGTAGATATAGAATAATATTGTCCACAGTATTATGTAATGCAGTATATTATTGTCTTCGGCCGTGCTAAGCTCTCTTGGGGCTTCAAGCAAGATATCGCTGGGGCCCCCACCCTATCTATGTTTTGCCTGTGTTTTGGCTGGGTCCCCTAGTGGCCAGGCCCCCAAGCAACTGCCTGGCTTGCTTTTTCTCAAGTGCCACCTGATTGTCTATTTCTTAATAATATTAATAATATTTAATATTTGTGTATATATCTGTAAAAATGAGCTACAATACTTCCATCTAGTGCCGTCTTTTATATATACAGCCATAAGGGCACTCATCATGGACAAACAAGGGCATTGTGTTTTCAGGAAGCAAAGAAAGGGTTTCTTGGGGCTCCAAGTAAAGTATCGCTGGGGCCCCCACTCTTATAGCGCAAAACCTGTTTTTGCCGGGCCCCCTACTGACCAGGGCAAGTAACTGTCTGGGTTGCCTTTTGTCAAACTCCACCCCGATTGCCCAAACAATTAATTTCTGAATTCTTTATCAACCAATACTGATATAGACCTGGTAATATTTGTTTATTTATCTGTAAAAATGAGCTACAATGCTGCCACCTAGAGCCATCTTTAATATACCGTGGAGTAACAGAACGGTCAGATGTTAGGATATTGTCGGACATTGCTAATAGCAGAGGTGATGCTAGTCTTTCTTGGGGCTCCAAGAAAGATATCGTTGGGACCCCTACCATGCAACTGCCTGGCATGCCTGCCCTCTAGCGCCACTGGCTTTGATTTGAGGTGACTGACCAATACTAAAACAGCAACCAGATTAATGCTTGGCTCAAGTATAGAAGACTTGATTCCCTTTGCGTTTCCCTTCATCAGGTTGGTGTAGCAACTTTCGGCCACATTACAGTAAGAGACTCAATGAACCAGAAACCTTCTGCAACGCGGGAGAATTCTTGCACTGCACGTCTGCAACCTCCCTAGAGCATGCTACACAAAAAAGGTGATGACCTCAAGACTAAAGTTGAGTGATGGTTCCATCTCACTTCTGGTCTGGACGTCTGGTCTACTGTCTGACTCAGTCAACATCTGCTGTTATTCTAATGACTGGCAAAGGCCCCAGAGTGAGTCGAACGAGACATGAGTTAGTTGTTTTGCCAATGGAGGTATTGGCTCATAGAAAACAGCCACTAGGGGGCCAGTCCCAAGCCCGGATAAATGGTGACGATTGTGTCAGGAAGGGCATCCAGCGTAGAGCTCTCGCAGAACAAAGATGTGAGACAACAAAATGATTTCCATACCGGATCAGTCGGGGCCCAGGTTGACAACGACAGTCAAAAGTGCTGTTAACCTACGAGGTACTGTCGAAAATTGAGATTGAAATTGTTGACTCGCTGTGGCAACTCCTGAAAAAGGGGCCATGCTGAAAGTAAAAGAAGAAGGAGGAGGTATTGGCTCATAGAAACCAGCCACAAGGGGGCACAAGCCAGCGTTTCTTTTTTGTACCGGTCCTAAGCCCTGATAAATGGCGAGGGTTGTGTCAGGAAGGTCATCCGACGTAAAACTCTGACCAAATCAAAGATGCAAGACGAAAAAATGATCTTTTGGGGCCTGGGTTATAAGATGGAAATTGTTGACTCGCTGTGGCAACCCTTGAAGAAAGGGACAAGCCGAAACAGAACAGAAGAAGGAGGCATTCCTGAACTGACCATGTCAACTGAGCCCAGGGTTGATGTCAGGCAACCCTGACCTTACCCTCCGTGACACCTACAAGAGAAAGCAGCCAACAAAACCAATGGACCATACGAGGTGTTGCCTCTAAAGGGGCCAAATAAAACATGAGGTAGTTCTTTGTGTTGAGGACCAGGGATAGAAAACTAACAAGTGGTGCCTTACTGGAACTAACACACCCTGACATTAAATGATAAATGGTGTGTTGTTAGCAAGTGTTTTACTGCCCACCTGGAATGTCTGCAGTATGGGAAAACGCAGGACTCGGTTGATTTGTCTTCTTTCCTTTGACAAGGGTTGAAGACTTAATACTTTATCAACTGTATCACATATTTTCAGGGGTGCGTTTGAGACATGGATGGATTCATCATATGGCAAACATTAGTCGTTCCATATGTATCCGTGGCGTTCTGCCAGGACTTCCGTGCCAAAGGCTCAGACCGTGACCCAGAAAGCTCTGGATATATTATTCTAAATCCCAAAATGACTCTTTATCACAGTCATCACCTTGGGTATCTCGATACGCTAATGTGCTACAGACTGTGGATTTTCTCAGTCTGGAAAAATAAATAGGATCCTTTGTTAGCCGGGTGGTGGTGCGGAGGGGAATTGACTCAGAGCGCATTTGGCAGCATTCCTCACAAGGGGTTCCCTTTGTTGTGGTAGAATGTCTGAGAGTTTCTAGAAGAACTTTATTTAACACCACCTTTGACTACCAGATGAATCAACGTCAGGTAGACACATATCTTTCTCCAGGTCTACAGGGATCCCACTGGTCCAAAAGGCTCACATGGGGACGAGGCGGAAATTGATTTTTAAGACTACACTTAAATGTAGCTGAAGACAAAATGATAAATGTAATGATTGTAATTACATCACACTTCCAGCAGGGTTGAGTTTTTGTTTTATTTAGTGACAAATATCATCACCATGAATATATTGACCTTTTAGTCCACTGAACTATGTCCTATAAACCTACTATTATACTTTTTTATCAATTTTTCGTTGCCTGGTCTCAGGAGCAGTAGTCTCCACAACTGCCACCCAAGTCACACTGTACCATACTGTGAACCTTTGTGCAGGTGGTGAGGCCATTGGATGAAATGTGGTCAAGAAAGTGCAAGGCCCAGAGAACTAACTCCAACTACCTCCATGTCCTCCCTCACTGCATCCATCAATCTCCTCTTTGTCTCCCACCTGGTAGCTCCATCTCTTCTACCATTCTTCTACCACTGCATCCACTGTCAGCTGGTGGATTAGAACCTGAGCCAGACCATAAAAGGGTAAGTTTTATATTTATTTATATTTACATATATTTGTGATAAATTGAATATATATTTTACAAATTTACAAGCTCTTTGGAGTTGAGTCTATATACCTCGCTGTGGTATTTACTAATTGTACTTTAATACAGGCCAGAAATTCCCAGGTTCACGTGTCTGCAGTTCCCCCTGTGACCACAGGAGGTGCTAGTGCAATCAGAGGAGTGAACTTTGTTCCAGTGGTGAACGGAGCGGACTCTGTGAGACACACACACACACACTTCAGGAAACACGGACATGGACTGACGTGTGACAGGTAAGATGGAAGGGACCAACCTGAGAGACGGTTTGAGACAAAGACTTCGAGGACTTAAAGACGATTTCGTTACGATATATCGAGTTACGAGTCACGTTAGCAAGAGAGCGAGAGTCTGTGTGTTTGAGTGTGAGTAAAACACGGTTTTTTTTGTTGATTTCTTTTGTCCATGTCCTTGTTGTTGTTGTTGACCTTTTCTCTCTGTAACGTCTGCTTCTCCTTGTGCACACACGCATGTACAGGTCAGCACTGCAGCTGAGTTGCAGTTTTGCACTCACACACAGACACACACACACACACAGACGTATTAGATACAGACAGACAGGTAGATATGGAGGAGTTCTGGGCCTTCACCCTGTGGGCTGCGAGGATCTGGTTGTACCTGGTCGTCAGTCTCATCATGATCCCGGCCATGTTTGGGTTCTCCCTGGGCATCTCTGAGACCTACATGACCATCCTGGTCAAGACCTTGGAGGTAGCACCATCTCCTCTGCCTGGGTTAGGGGTGTCTTCGAGATAATGTCCAGTGTCTGTCCCTCCACAGTGGGCCACCCTGAAGATACAGAGAGCCAAGACAGAAGAACAGACGTCCAACATGTCTGCTTCAAACAGTAAGCTAAAAATATATCAGTTTAAAAAGGGACATCATGCAAAGATTAGTCCGATAAATCTGTCACATCCCTTGTTGTGAAACTTTTATTTTGCAATTTATTGCTTTGCAATTCTGCATTTCTCAACGTTACTTATTGCAAGTCTGGACTGGTTTGTTGTAACAAAATCACCCACATTTAGAGGCTTGTTGGGGTTTTTTTTGCACGTCACTAATCGTAAAAAAAAAAAAGTCCTTTAGTCATTTGTGTCTTCCTGGTTTTAAAAATATTCAGAGTATTGACACAGAGAGTGTAGTGTGACACCTACGGTGCTGACAGTACATTCTGATGTATCACTAATATATTGATTTATTTCTAGAATTGTTCTATTTTGTGCGATTAATTCAACTTTATTCCCTGGCCATTAGTATTACATGCAAAAGTAAAGTATTTAAAGTCTTGAAAAAAATGATTAGACCATGTTTACTTTCTTTAATTTCCTCTTCATTTTTAAGACTTAATGCATATTACCTAAAAGGAAAACATGGAATTCCTAAAATCAGTGTTTTTAGGAAAAAAACATGGGAAATAGCTCAATATCAACTCTGAAATTAAACTCATATGAGCTATCTTTGTTGTTCTAGTTATTACGGTTCATACCAGTGCACCTTAAGTAGAACCAGGCATTAAAATGAACAAGAAATTGAAGAAAATTGAAGAAAAGCAGGTTGATCTGATATTTCGTTTCCATGACTCTATATTATAGGGTCACCGTGATAGAGAGTAAGATCTCATAATTCAAATTACCATGTAAAACATTTCTAATTTCACATTATCAAATCTTTATCTCTGGCCAATAGGGAAGTCTGATATCAACATTTGCCGATATTTGATTTGGCCGAAGCGTAACACTTCATTTTCTTCTTTATTGAATGTAAGAACTTTCCGTACAAAGGGAAATGTGGCAAACATTGAATGTAGTGCTTGATAATCCAGGTTTTGGACTTTCTCCTGTGAGTTATCAGATAACGTGGAGTCACAGAGGCCAAGACTTAAGTGTTCTGAGATCTGTTCAGGGCAGAGCCGCTCCACTGGAGTAGCAGATCGAGAATCCAGTTCAGATGTGGGCAAATGTTTTGACCCCAGGCCCACAGTGGATACGAAGATTTGATATGGGAGACGGACACGAGCAGACTGATGGAGCATTTAAGCAAAAGAAGATAAATGACATTTATCATTTATGTTTTTAGTATTTTATATGCTATCTTTTGGGAAAATCCAGGTCATGCAGTGGAAACAAAGAATGATATTGATATCATTTAATAATATAATTTTTACAAGTTTGGTGGGCCCCAATAAAAGACCCCAGTGGACCACATCTGGTCCCCGGGCCTCACTTTGAACAGGTCTGATCCATTTGGTAGATGAGTTTGTTCTTTCTTAGGAAGGAAACGTCACAGAAATAGATTTTTTGTTTTTTTTGTCAGATGATGAAACTGTTGCTGAAAATTTTGTCCAAAAAATAGAAATTTTTATCTGCTTGAAATATAACTTTAAGTCATTAAGGAAAAAAACACATATTTTTTATATTTGTGGATTTTTTTTCAACCGTAATATGCTCAGATAATTCTTGTTACACAATTAAGTAATTTCAATTTTTTTTTTTTTTTTTTAATTTGAAATTTTATTTTCTTGTAAAAGACTTGACAGAGATAAACTTGTTTTCTTTGTTCCCCTGTCAGGCCTCATTCTCAGGGAAAACGCTTCCATGGAGAAAGAGTTGGAGGAACTCAGACGCAGTCGCCCCAAGTCGTCAGTAGGGGGCGACTTCACATTTAGTGACTGTTTTTATTTTACCCGACGAGGGATTGAAAGCATTGTGGAAGATGAGGTAGAACATCTCACATAAAGTCTCAACAAAGTTCAGTTTGTTTTAACTCTAAAGCCTCAACTTCCTCTTTTGCGAATGCAGGTCACGCAGCGTTTCACCTCGGAGGAGCTGGTGTCCTGGAACCTTCTGACTCGCACTAACAATCACTTTCACTACATCAGCCTGAAGCTGACGCTGGTTTACTGCCTTGGCATCTTTGTCCGATACTGCATTCTAACTCCTCTCAGGTGCAGTAGAACAGCTGACCTTAGAACTAATCTGTTTATGGTGGAAACAAAAACGAAATTAAATCACATTTACTATATTTTCTGGATTAAACAGACAAACTATCGGTCATATAAATGTAGTTTGTTAATTCATTATATTTTATTTTTGATCATTTGGAACAGAATATATATATATATATATAACATATATATATTATTATATTATTAGGGGCTACACCATATATAGTGTAGCCCCTAGATACAATAATTTAAGCATATTTGTGTTGATTCACTTGTATCTCAATTGCTCCCCATTAAAAATAACTGCAAAACTAGTTCACCTGGCAGTGGTTAATAAACAGACTTGGGTCCAGAAGGTTTCAGGTTCTAATCCACCTGCTGCTCTGAGCAAAGCATCGTCCCATCCATCATGACTTTAAGTGGGCTTGTTTTACAGTATGGTGCAGTGTGATTTGGGTGGCAGTCGTGGAGACAGCTGTCCCTGGGACCGAGCAAGTGATAAGAGATGAAACGAGTTTATAGGAATATACTATAAGTAAATGAAATTAAAACTTATTCCACCCAAAACAAAACATCAATATTGACAAAAACATGTATAATATCAAAATCATTTATCTTACCAGCAGCAGCAGTCTCCAGGACTGCCACCCAAATCACACTGCTCCATACTGTTGTCATCCTTCCTGTGCGTAGTGAGCCCACTGGAAGTTATGTGGGTCGGGACTATGTTATGCTTTGTTCAGAGCTCCTTAGTGGCCAAACACCTGGCAGCTGGTGGATTCGAACCTGAAGCCTTGCGACCCAAGTCTGCTTCCATATCCACTAAGCCACCACTGCCGACTAATTACGAAAACATCTTGTATTTTTGTGAGAAAAATTTGTAGAATAATCTAAAGACAAGGACAGTGTAGTAGGAAAATTGAGCTAGCCTCAGGGGACTAGCCCCTCAGTTTTAGAACCATTCAGACAATAGTTACAGATAAGGTAAAAAAAAATAAAAATATATGCTTAATGTTTATATATTTTATCTTTATTTTCCTTTATTGTGTCAAACAATTGCTAACTAATGTCTTTACGATGTCCAGGCTAACGTTGGCCTGTATCGGCCTGAGCTGGTTGGTCATCGGAACCACAGCGGTTGGATTCCTCCCTCACTCCAGGTAATGTTTTTGAGAATCTTTATGTTTTCAGTTTGTTTTCTCAACATCATGGTTAAATTCCGTGCTGTTTTTTTTTCTCAGTGCGAAGTCTTGGCTCAGTGAGTGGGTTCATGTCATTTGCTATAGAATCTGCGCTCGAGGACTTTCAGCCACCATCCACTACCACAACAGGTGAGTTCCTTCACACCACCTCTGAGGAGCAGCTTCACCTCCGGTTTCTGACTGTCTCCTCCTCCTCCTCCTTCTCCAAAAAAACTCAGGGAAAACATTCCCAAAAAAGGAGGAATCTGCGTGGCCAATCACACCTCTCCTATTGACATCGTGATTCTCTGCAACGACGCCTGTTATGCTATGGTACGTACGTTGCTGGAGCGATGAACTAAACTAAACTTTTTTTTATTTTTATTATCTTAAACAATGTCATTATTCCAATGTCCAGGTGGGTCAGGTCCACGGAGGATTGATGGGACTGCTGCAGAGAGCCATGGTCAGGTCCTGTCCTCATGTCTGGTTTGAGAGAGCAGAAATGAAAGATCGCCATCTAGTGACCAAAAGGTGAATTTACTGCAGAACAACTTCTCAGGCTTCTTTTTTTTCTTTTCCTTTCTTTCCTGTTTTCTCTCTCGTGCTTCTCTGGCAGCAGCAGACTTTGACATTTTCCTGGCAGTTAGAGAACTTTAAAGTTCATGAGCGTAAATATGTTTTGGGAAAGTTGCTACTGAGCAGTGACTCATGCAGCTAATATTCCATAAAGTCAAAACTGTGGAGTCTTTAGGCAGAGTCTGGCTCCAGATGTGACACGTCGCATTGTCTACATGTGACAAAAATCACACTTCAAAGTTGGAATTTGCTGAGATTCCTACAGAAATGAATTGGATTCTATGACCTTTGTTGTGCTTCCAGGTTGAAGGATCATGTGAATGACAAGACAAAGCTGCCCATACTGATATTTCCAGAAGGTAAGTGAGACAACGGTCAAAGAAGCAGAGACGCAGGGGACGTGATCTGCACTCGTCTGATGTTAAAGATTGATGATGATGTTGTTGTTGTAGCTCAGATTCTGACCAATCAGAGCTGAGCTGCCGCGTCTTCCTTATCATTGTTTTTCCCGCAGGTACATGTATCAACAACACGTCTGTCATGATGTTCAAAAAAGGGAGTTTTGAAATCGGATCCACGATATATCCAGTCGCCATCAAGGTATTTCAGTACTGCAGGACATTTTTCAAAATAAAAGATAGATAGAAAGACCTTCATTTATGGCTCCGGCACCAAGCAAAAAAAAAAATACATCTATCCATTTTCACCCACTTATCCATTGATGGGTCGCAGTGGCAGCAGTCTCCACAACTGCCACCCAAATCACATTGCACCACACCCTACCTTCCTGCAGGTGGTGACCCCTATGGAAGCCAATTGCTCTAACCTGGACTCTAACTTGCCCAGGAGTTGAACCAAAGGGTTTCACACCACTTAACATTGCCACTGGGCCGAAGTTACGGCCAAAATAAATACAATACAATAGAAGTACAATAGATGAACATGAGTAATTTTTGGAGTATGTGAGACCTGGACAGTACATTTCATGATGACAATATTAGTAAGTACTAATATTACTGAGTTGAGTTTAACTTGTATTATTTATAACAAATATCGCAGTGTTTTTATATGAGCTTCGCTGCCTACTCATGTACATATATGTCCACACACGTATACACCAATATATATATATATACATATATATATATATATATATATTTACATATATATATAAACATTACTAGAATTTCAACTTTCACTTTCAAGGTGGGGGCCACAAAATATCATTCCACGGGCCACAAATGGCCCACGGGTCACAAGTTTGAGACTCCGGGTATAGAATATGCTATAAGTTAATATAGAATTTTGATAGTATAATGAAATGTGATAGTAATGTAAAAATATTTATTGAACAACTGAGGTTTTATTGCACATGCTTCCCTCAACGATAAACCATTTTGTATTGTTATTTAAAATAAATGACCGTCTCCAGTTTCTTACATTTGAAGGACGCTGTATCATTGATACATCTGTCTCCTCAGTATGATCCAAAGTTTGGAGATGCTTTCTGGAACAGTTCTAAGTACAGCATGGTCAGTTACCTGCTGCGGATGATGACCAGCTGGGCCCTCGTCTGTAATGTTTGGTATCTACCAGCGATGCATCAGCAGGTGAATGTGAAACGCACACCAGGTCTATGGTCTGGATCTATGATCTATGGTCTGATTGTCGGGTTGATCTTTTAAAGGAAGGAGAAGACGCCGTTCAGTTTGCCAACAGAGTCAAGTCGGCCATCGCTCACCAGGGAGGACTGCTGGATCTACAGTGGTACGATACGACATGTGTCTTTGGTTTTTCAAGTGGGGAGTAAAGTGTATTGTTGATATAAAGTGGGACGTAGCATTTGATGTGGAAATTGAACAAATGAGATTATTTAAAATATGTGTTATTACATTATATCAATACTATAGAGTCAAATTACATATTCAAATACACCAATCAACACAAAAATGACAATTTGAACAAAATATTTTAAAGCTCAAACCTGAGAAAAGTTCCAAATGTCCACAAATGTTGTGAACGCCGCAACTTCCTGTCATATTTTACGCTAAAATCAAGCAACTCTACATATAATATAATTTTTTTATGACGTTAACGCATATAAATTACATAAAATTTTCATTATGCCCAATTTTTAAGAAGATTTTTTTTTTTTACTTTTTTATTGCAATTATTGCAGACATTTTTATTCCAATTCCTTGATGTTTTAATTTTGGTTAATGGGCAGCAGTGTTGGGCTGGTGGTTGAGGAATCGGACATGGAACCTCAAGGTTTCAGGTTCAAATCCTGGCACTAAGGTGCTCTGAGCATAGCACTGTCCCGACCCTCATAACTTCCAGTGGGCGCACCACCCAGAGGAAGGCTTGTTGCCCTGGTAACGGATAAGAGGATGAGGATACATTCATTAATGAATCTTGATTAAATGAGATTAATCCAAAGCTAATTGATTATTCTAATGTTTTATCTTAACACAGTAGTATATTTGTTTCATTGGAAAACAATAAAAAAAATTTTTCCCATGGTGGCCTACAGTGTTCTGTATAGGATCTTCACATGTGCCTCTGTTCCACAGGGATGGAGGTCTGAAGAGGGCCAAAGTTAAGGAGATGTTTAAGGAGCAGCAGCAGAAGAAGTACAGCAGCATGGTGGTCGGAGACGACAGCAGCAGTAACAGTGACTGAAGTCCCTCCTCTACCTCCGTCAGCCCGGACCCACCTCAGTTCTCTGTCTTCTCTGACACAGGACGGAGTCCAGAGAGTTTGATGAACAACGTGAAAACCGTGGTGCAGCAATTGGATTTCTGTTGTATTTCTCTGATGGATGAGTGTGTTTAACCACAAGGAAGAATAAAGTGCTGTGACTGCAGACATGACACTGGAAACATCACCATTTTGCAGCTATTTTTATAATAATATTTTAAATCGGAATATTATACTCATTGAAATTTTCCCAAAATTCTTTTTAATTGCATTCTGTGACACTAAAATGTGAAACACTGGTTTACACTTACTTGGAATTTATAAAAATGTATTTTTTTTTTACACTCCTGCCATTGGCTGCAGACAGATGGGTTATTTATTCAGGTGATAGCGCCTGCGCTGGAGTGTGTATAGTGTTGGTACATGCTGAGATTTCTCACTGGGTTTTGTGCAAAGGGACTGTGACACTCAAAGGTATTTTAGGCCTTGACCACTTGGAAGGCATGGGTTTACTTACTGTATGGACTGTATCCTTATTGTGATGCACTGATTGATTGACAATAAAAGTAAAAGCTGGATTTTACGCGACAATTGCGTACTTTTTCCTGGCAGCGCCAGCCTTTCAATGTAATAAATTGCTACTGTAATGACTGAATGTTCAAATACTGTATTTGTATTTTACAGATTTACACAAAGGAAGCCTTTATTCTCACTATCTACACTGCGACAATGAATTTCAGATTCGTAAAAGAAGATTGTGTCTTTCTTCAATTCCTGCCAGTTCAATTCCTTTATTTTTCAACTTAACAGGTGCATGTTTCACAAAATGTACAGTACAATGTAATAAAAAAAATGAAACAACTAAAGAATCAATATATTTATTGATTCACTACATTTTTGTTTGGGGAAACACTGTTGGATACCATCCACTAATCCTTTACTGAGTTGCAGAAGCAGCAGTCTCCACCACTGCCACCCAAAGCACACTGCAACATACTGTGATGCTTCCTGTGGGTGGTGAGGCCACTGGACGTTATGTGAGTCCAGATGGTCCAGAGTGCCTGAGTTGCAGTCTGAAACAGGCAGCTGGTTAATCACACATGATTTTTCAAGAACGTGTCATTTGTCTTGAAAACATGTAGGAAACCACTGGTCCTAAGGCATTATTGTTGTCCTTAAAGGAGAACACACATCTGGGACTTCTTGGTGGTGACTGGCGTCAGTGCCCGAGTCTCACTACCTCCATCTGTTGCCTCTAAAAATCAAGTGAAGTATTATTTAAAATCCGAATTGATGCAAATGATGACGCACATAAAATATGTCACCTGTGTTGAAACTTACCATCTGTGTTGTTCTGCTCTGTGATCTGTAAAAACAAACAGTTTCAGCCAAGTCTGTGACAGTCACACTTTTGACATGTCTGGTCTAGTTGACCCACCTGGAAAAATAGACCTTTTTTCTTCTTCCTCTCATACCTGCAAATGTCATCCGACAGTAAACGGTAAGTGATTTGTGATTCAACATTCATCCAACTTGAGAAAAAAAAGCATATTCTGATTTATTTCCGTTTACAATCAGGGGTGGACGACAGCCAGTGTCCCTTTGAGTTCTGCAAACTGTGACTTCCTGTCTGTTCCTTCCAGTAACACAGTGGAGAGAAGCCAGTGTTGTGGTGATGGATTTAAGAGGCAGATTTGTGCCTTCCTCAGTCTCCACATAACAAATACACTGCTGTTAATTCACTCTGTCTAAACTAAAGTAAAGGAATCATCAACCTGCTCTTCAACACAGCTATATTTTTCCCTCAGTCAAGACTGGACAGTCTTAACACCAAGAAAACTTTGGTTATTTTGTCATATCATTTGTTTCCTCTGATTGAGAAGACCTTCTTCTTCTTGAGAAGAACTCCAACTTCCTCCATGTCCTCCCTCACTGCATCCATCACTCTTTTCTTTGTCTCCTGCCTGGTAGCTCCATCTCTAGGATCATTTTTCTACCAATGTATCCACTGTCCCTCCTGTGGACGTGTCCAAACCATCTCAATCTGTCTTCTCTAGCTTTTTCTCCAAACCTTCCTGTCTGTGTTGTCCCTCTAAATGAGCCATGTCTGTCAAGGTATAATGAAGTTATCTCAGATTGGTTTGATCTTTGGTCAAACTATGTGTTCTTGGTTGGTTTGAACAAAAACCAGCAGCTACACTGGCCCTTTGTGGGACAGTTTGGACATGCCTCCTCTAAATCCTTAGTATCTAAACCTCACCATTCCACTGTTCTTCCTTTCTACAATAAAGTATAGCAAAAGTATTTAACATTTTTCTTAAAATATTTGGATTTGGCTAACTGTATATTTCCCCATTAAACCATTTGACTGGATGTGTAATATTATAAATTGTTAATGTTACACATTGTAGTGCAAAAGTTTCAAGAATTTGCATTTGGACAATTGTTTTTACAGTCTATTTTAGCAACTGCAATCAGTTTATTTCAGATGATTCCTCAATGAACAATAAATATAAATAAAGTGACAAATCCACAATAATAACATAATTATAAGTAAGTGTAAAAAAAGGATTTCTCTGGAGATTGTATAAGTATTTCTGTTTATTTTAGCTACTAGCATTCTACAAAACACTGACACTGTCTCGCAAAAATAAACAATATAATGTCTATTTGTAAAAAACTTCAAAACACACTTTTCTTTAATGAAAATGCAAATTGTCAACATTAATAACATTAGCAGAGAAAGACTGTACCCACTGTTGCAGATAGGAGTCATGTTTGTAGGTGAAAGTGGACTTCTTCTGTCCATCTGCAGTCCACGTTGTGCTCACGTCCATCCTGCCTGTAGCTCCAGATGCGATGGGCATCTCTGTCTAACTCAAAATACACCAATTCCAGAACATTAAATAAAAACTGTGAACTGTTTCTGCTGGTGTTTCTCATTTGATGCGAGGAGAGGAATTCTTCAAAAATCCACCAACTCTCATGGCTTCCTGTTGACTGACTGTTTGCTGTGGGAGTAAGAAAATGTGGCATTGGAGTTTATGGGAATGTTCGTTGTAGTATCCGCGACACGGCTGCCATGGATACTACATGACAATATGTAGTATCCCTGACGAAAGAATGGAGAAGCAGTAAGGGCCTCAGTGAATGTGATAAAACTACAGACAGCTGCTCTTCTGGAAGAAGGATCACCTCTGGCTGCACTTTTCTTCAGAGGTCACCGCAGTGGACAAACTAGGGATTTGGCACAGATATCAGCAGAAATTCTTATTTTATATTATTTGTATTTATTCTTTCTTTATGATTAAATCTTTGGAAAACAAATGTTGAAAGAGATAGCTGCTCGTTCAACATGATAATAAAAATAACATAATAATCAATAATACATGTATTATTCAGAAGACTGCATAATATTCCATTGAATACCAATGAAAATTAAAAAGACAATGACTAAATGGCTACAAGGGTGGATATTAATAACTTCCTATATGTAATGTTTATCTTTTGTGATTTGTTTTTACTATCAGTCATGTTTCATTGGTTTGCGTACGGAACTTTGGGTCCTAATGGCAAAATTTGTTGCAAATCTGCACAGGCAGTGTGGAGGGCACCTATAGGCTCTTGGCGGTAAAGTCGTCGCCGCCAAACGAGTAAACGAAATGACGTCAATCTATCCGAGTCAAATCTTTATAAAGGTACCGACATATCTGTATTCAAAGTTAATAATATCGAACAGTGTTGTTATTGTTTGAGACGTTAGCAACCGAGCTAACGAGGCTAATAACACTTTTCCGGGTTAATCACTGTGATGACACTCGCCTGTGTCTATAGTCGACGGTCCTTCCTAGTGTTATGTGTATGTTTGTTCACCTCAGCCAGTTATGTCTTTGGGTCCGACCTGCTCAGCGCATAACTTATCTTGCGCTTTCTTAAGATTAAAACAACAGAAATGGTCAGTCTATCGAATTATTCTGGTTTTTTATGATCATATTCAACAATGTCTGTGTAACTGTGTCTTTAGACGTGAAATAAACACCTCTGCCAGTGTACTTGTTTACAGTAAAAGTCGGCTGATTTTCAGCCACTAGCACCTCTTGATGTAAACCTCTTGATGTAAACATTTTGATGTAAATTATTGCTTATGTTACCTGTTCATGCTTAAACTTATATATTTTTTTCAAAACCAATTCATTATTAACGTAATGTTTTTCCAGTATTTTATTACCAGCAGTTACAGCAGTCAAACAGTTGAATACATAACAAAAAATGCGTTCCATCACATATTTAGGTTTTTGAGTCAAATGTATACCTAATCTAAAGGCTTGTTATGATTCTTCCTTCTCGTCACCATGTGTGATGATGTAGCAGAGCGACTTGTAGTCGATGTTACCGGCTGGATCGATGGGAGCGAGCGTGAAGGCCTGATCCACCTACGGAAACAAAGTGATAATGACTATTCCAAGGATTACAGAAACGTCTCTGTGTGTGGAGATACAAACACAAACCTCCTCTGCTGAGAATTTATCAGCCTGGTTCATCAGTAATCGTTTAAATCTGCAGAAAGGAAATTCTTTTTTAAGGCGTTTATTGTTAAAAGTAAATAAACTAACAGAATATAGAGGCTCTTACTCATCCTTGTTGACGAAGCCAGTCCCGTTTGGGTCAAAAAGTTTGAAGGCAGCGAGAATGGTGTCCTCGGGATCAGTACCTGATCAGGAAGTAAAAATCTTTTGTTGATATATAGAGTTTATAAACAAGAAACACCAACAGATATTGAAAAGGTTTCATGTTTTTACCATTGAGTTTCTCCCCAAAAAGGGTGAGGAACACAGTGAAGTTGATGGGACCTTTCCCTTCGTTCAACATTTCATCCAGCTCCTCATCTTTGACATTTAGCTTCCCTAAAACACACAAGTTTTGTGAGTAGTTCACGTGGTTCCGGCCACTAGGGGGCCATCGCCGAGAAAACTGTTTTTTGCACTGATAAGGTGGGGGCTTCCTTATTGACTTCTTCCACAAGTACTACTACATATGATAATAAAAGTAATAAAAGTAAATACCCAGCTGGCCGTAGGTCTCTCGAAGGTCTTGCTTCTTAATGACTCCATCTCTGTCTTGGTCGATGCAACCGAAAGCCTGTTTTAAAGAAAAAAAAAATGTCTTTTTATGGATTTCATCTCCGACAATTCAAACTTTATCCAAACGCAATGCCAGGGATTTGCCAAATTTAAGAGAAATATAGAGTCCTGAGTCGTTGACCTCAGTTTTGGGACAAACGGCTGCATATTTTTGGTGCCAGTTAATATATGTAATCGTACATTGTTGGACAATATCAGCAAAAGTTATGTGACGTCCCTAGTTTTCACCATCTACAGATGCAAAAACTTTGATTTAGAATGTAGACGCTAAAAATAATTTCTGTGATATTACTTCTTTAGATTCAGTTTCCTCTACATGACATTGTACATATGACAGACAGTACAGTACAGTACAGTACAGTACAGTACAGCACCTCCTTAAACTCCTGTATCTGGGACTGCTCAAACATGGAGAAGACGTTGGAGCAGGACTTCTGTCCTCCTCTCTGTCTCTTATTGGAGGCCTTCTTGCTCGCCTAGGAATGTAAACACAGCTCTTTAAATTCAACACAATTCATAGAAAAATGACTGAATGAATGAATAAAAGTACTAACAACTAAATGAATTATGACTTACCATGATGACTTGACTGATGGAACACTGACTCCCGGCAGAGGTGTGATGCCGGGGTGGGTTTTTGTATCTCCCATCTTATCACCTGCTCTCCTATAATAGATGGTTGTGGTCAGCGCAGCTCCTTACATGGACACAGCTGCTCCACCGTGTGTGTGTGTGTGTGTGTGTGTGTGTGTGTGTGTGTGTGTGCACCACTTCAGAGTCTTGATAAGAGGTGAAGCTGATAGGATTCCTCCAGAGAGGAATAACTGAGATAAGGGGCAAGGAGTATGAAAGTGTGAGAGAGACAATAAACTAAATCGTTTATTACTCTTTTTTGTGTTAGACTCAAAGGTTTTTCCTGGGGAAAAGTTTGTAGATAGTGCTCTTTTGGAGACTTCTGGTTTTAAACATTGCATTCAGTCTGTTTATTGGGCCAATTTTACGTGTCCTTAAATCAAAACTTTGTCTTTGTTTGTGCTTGTTGAGCTCTGTATGATTATTTCTCTTACATTAAATTAGATTAGTCTTAAATTAAACATAAAATCACAGTTTACAGTTTATTTACAGTTGCCGATGCTTTATTACTATACAGTTCAACGTATTCACATTCAAAGTACATCTCATTATTTATATAGAGAGAGAGTATTAAACATGACCAGATACTTAGGCAGAAACTACTGCACACACAGCAATTATTACATATAATATACATGAGTATTTACAGGCATCGACCAGGTTCACTGGTTTGGAGATATATTATCTTCAGTATCTTCAGTCGGGTTTGAGATGGACCAGTCCATACCCACCTAATCTTCTAGGTATCGCAGTAAAGGTTAGTTTACTACAGTCCAGTACTACCACACTACAGTAGTCAACGATACACTCTGTTGACTGTCTAGTCTTGAGTATCCAGCTCACTGATGACCAATTCTCTGACATGGCTGACAGTCACAGCTTCATGTCTGTGGAGTTGACGCCAACGTCACCACTGTCCTGCAGGGAAACAGCTCACTCTGCGGCTGCTTTGGTTCTGTCATGAGGCCATCTTACAGGCCACTGCTGAGATAAGAGCTGCTCCACGTCCGCTCCCCTCCTCGGACTGGATGAAGGTGATCTCACAGTGAGGCGTCAGGTCCCAGACCATTTTGTGGAACCTGTCACGGAAGCTGGGATAGAGAAGGAAGGAAGGAGTCAGAATCATAAAAATTTGTTTTGTTTGACATGATCACAGTGTAGTTAAGATGGAGCAACCAGGTAGGAGAACAGGAGGTTAATGGATGCAGTGAGGGAGGACATGGAGGTAGAAGATACAGAGAACAGAATGATTTGCTGTGGCAACCTCTAAAAACGGGTCCGAAGATGGAAAGTCTAATACTTTTTGTTGATATTCAATACAATGCTATTGTTAAATCATAATCACATATCATGTTCAATCAAGTAATTTATACAAATGTAACAGATTAAAAGATGAAATAAATAAGCTGCAATGCTGCCATCTAGTGGCCTTCACTATAATATTCAGCAGTTCATCCTAAAACTATTTCTAAGGCACACGTCATACGCCATAAGATAATAAAACCTGGTGACCCACTCATTATAAAATAAGATAAAAGTTCTTACAGATATTGAATAATATGCCTTTATTAAATTATCCCATTATCTCCCACTAGATGGCGCCATGAGCAAAAATAGCAAATCCAATGGCTGCTCAGTAACAATCTGGCAGCCATTGGATTTGGACCTTCCTTAACCACTGAGCCACCGCTGACACACCTTCACTTTATTTTACTGCAACTTGGAGACAGTCTTTGTCCTTCTTACGCTGTGGAGTAATACTAAGGTTGTGGAACCCACGGGTATCTCCTCACCATGGATGAAGCTTGTAGACCGAACCATCAACTCCCACCGTGATCTTCAGGAAATCCTGGCAGCGTCGTTCCCTCATTTGGTTGATCACACCAGCGAGTCCTGCGCTGCACATGTGGGCAGAGCGAGTGGAAACACTCTCACACACCAGACGCACAACATCACAGTCCAGCTCTGACGGCAAGACACCAAGTGAGGAGAGGATGTTGTAGATTTGTTTTCTGTCACCAGTGTCACTGCAAAAAGGCAAGGACAGTGTCCAAATGTGACGTTATTAGAGGACAAAGTCAATAGTAGAACAACATTAATAATAACAGTGTTCAAACTTAATGTAGAAAGAGTTACGCTAGTTGTAGAAAGTGTTCAATTATCAGGAAAATGAGAAGAAGAAATTAAGTCATAGCTTAATGTTTAACAAAACAAAGTTTAAATAATGAAAGATAATCTATAGATATTATTTATGATCAGCAGGAGGTGGAGGAGTTAAAGATGCTGAGATTCTCTTTAGGAGAGACAAGGATGGACAGGATCAGGAATGAGGTGATTAGAGGGACAACACAGACAGAAAGGTTTGGAGAAAAAGCTAGAGAAGACAGATTGAGATGGTTTGGACATGTTCAGAGGAGGGACAGTGGATACGGTAGAAGAATGATCCTAGAGATGGAGCTACCAGGTAGGAGACAAAGAGGTGACTGATGGATGCAGTGAGGGAGGACATGGAGGTAGTCCTCGAAGATGTTGTAGTTTTGTCCTTTATTAATAAGTTAAGGTCCCTGATAATCACCTCTCCACTTGTGAGACATAACGTGTCTCAAAGCTGCCCCGTGTCTTCAGCATCTCTGAAGCTTCACCGTTGAACAGCAGGTCTTCATTCACCAGTTTGATGAGGACGAGCCTGACCAGCTCACCCATGTACTTCCCACTGATCAGCTTCTCGTACCTGCATCAGGAAACACCACAACGAAGAGCCGAGTGAAAACAAGTGAGACACTGTACGGAAGGAGTTCGTGAGAAGGTGATTGGACGAAGGAGGAAGGAAAGATTAGTGAATCATTCAACACGCTAGCAAACAACTTCTTTCCCCGAACTAGCCGCGTGGGCAAGTCAGTCAACGTCAGATCCGTGAATGGCATCAGCGTTTTCTCCGTGAGGAGGGGTTGACGGCGCAAAAAGGCAAACAACCATTAAGCTGAAAAAGCATGGTGACGATGAGAGGAGAGGGACCATTAATCCAACGTCCACAGCTGCCGACCGGCCAATGACGTATGAAGGCCCTGGTATTCACAAACATCCTGATGAGGAAACAGCTGGTAGCTTAGCACCTTCACAGAGACCTACGATCACGGTCCGGCCTGGTCTGCCACCGGGACATGATTGATCCAAAAATCAGGCGGAGACTGGGTGGTGGGCGGGCAGGAGTTGGAGGAGAAAGGTGTAGTTTGGCACGTTTACATCCCCATGTGACGATAACTAACAGGTGTGTGAGAGGCCTTCTACTCACAGCTGATGGCCGGGGTTAATCGAGGTCTCGTCCACCACTCTGTCGTACTCCAGCCTGAAGTCCTCCAGCTCCCCGTTGTCTCCGAAAGCCCCCCACTCCGTGTTGACACACATGCGTCCCTCCTCCCCCTCCACCAGCTCCACCGTCCTCATCTCCTCCATGTAACACGCGTTACAGCCGGTACCTAGTTAGAACAAAAATGACCAAAGATACAGACCTCATACCAGCGAGTCTTGAGTTTAGGAGACTTTTCACGATGTGTTTGCAGCATCGTCCCTCACCTACGATCATCCCGACCTCACAGCTGCGGTCTTCATAGTAGCAGGAAATCATGGTGGCAACTGTGTCGTTCACCATGGCCACCACGTCCATCTCAAAGTCCTGGATGAAAAGATCAGTGTCATATGAATTTGTGCAATGACACCTTGTGGCGATAAATGATGATAACACCTCATAGAAATTTGCATCTGGTTTCTTAAACCCTTTCAACTAAGTCCCATCACCCAGTTTCAGTGTAGTTTGTGTCATGTGACACGATGTGACAACACGTTGGAGCAGATCATAAATAATTGAATGAAACTCACTCCTCGTCTCTTGATTGCATCTCGCAGCAGACCCACGACGTTGTTCCCTTCTGCTCCAGACGCCTTGAAACCTTTGGTCCAGTTGAGCAGGATTCCCTAGGACACAGAGACAAACGTTGACCTGAGCTCAGACTGACCTGATGTTCCACCGAGAAACTTAGAAAATACAACCATCAGTAGAGACCGATTGACGGTTGCTGTTGTTGTACCTTGTCAATGTCCTCGTGTCGTACTGGGAAGGAGAACGTGAAACCCAGAGGAAGCTTTTTGTGTTTGATGTGGTGTTTGTCCAGGAAGTCAGACATACATTCAGCTATGTAGTCAAACAACTGTGAAAAGGAAAAATATATATATAAAAAATGCTGAAACAACATCATAGGATCTGTACTAGAGATTTTATTTTACAATGTTACTTATTATTAAGTAATTTTTTGTGGTTTCATTTTTGAGGTATAAGACCAGGCTTTTATTTTGAAGTTGCTGGGAAATAGGAGTGGACACTGTGACACTGTATAAATGGGCACACAGGTGAGGTGAGCGCCATTTACTGACCATTTCGGCCGTTCCTGTCATGGCGTCTTCAGGGATGGAGTACATTTGGTTCTTGGTCTCCACCTTCCAACCTCTCTCCTCATCCTCACCCACGATGACCAGCATGACACGGAAGTTTGTTCCTCCCAGGTCCAGTGCCAGGAAATTACCAACCTCTTTCAGAACAAAACACACAAACAGTTCAAAAGACTTTTAGTTGCTTGTACCAGATCATGTGACTAAACCTTAACCTATCAGTGTGTTACCATTTTGGTTTTTAAGTAACAATTCTCTTATAATCAGTATTCTTACTATCAGATGGTTATTACACTGATTGTGTATACATTTACAAATGCATATATTTGTGTGTTTGTATTTGCGTACACACACATAAATATATATTCCTGCATATATACATACATACTGTACATTAATGTAAATATTTGCTTATATTTGTATATACAGTACATATATTTTATATATTTATAAATAAATAGGTGTACGAATATATTATTGGGCCAAATATTAGCATAACATGTCATATCCGTTACAATCAATAATATTTTTTTCCTCCGATAATAAAAATCTTTTAACGCCATGAGTTTCGCAATATGATATGATTGGTTTGTGGGATAAACAGCTGTATATTAAAGTCAAAGTCACTAGATGGCAGCATTACAGCCTATTTAAATGATATCAAGGTAAAGGTGTCTACCTGATCCCTCAGGGGTGGAGCACACATACGTCGGGAGCATTTTGACACTGGCGTCTTCGTGCGTCTCCAAACGCAGTCCCCTGTCCATTTCCTGCTGCATCCTCTTCATGACTTCTTTGAGCTCTTCTCTATTGAGTCTGAACTCTGAAAGGATCTGCTTGACCTGGAAGAGAAGACCAGATTCAATATTTACACAACAATAAGAGCAGTTGTTCTTCTTGTTGTTGTTGTGGTTGTTGTCTTGTTGTCATCATCATAATCACCAGAGTCCCCAGTCTTACCCTGTAGATCTTCTCAGACTTGTAGCTGTAGGCGTACGGACTCCTCACCCTCTGACTGAGACGAGAGCTGGCACAAGGCATCTTTACCAGTTTACCTCTGAGCAGCTGTGTGTGTGTGAGTGTGTGTGCAGTGAAGAGTCAGTGCTTCTGGAGCAGAACTCCAGATGTTTTTATGCCCAGGTGAAAGGGGGCTGGATGAACCAAAACCCACCCTATTCCCATCACCCCATCCGCCCATATGAACACACAAAGCTAACACGCTGTACAAAGTTTAAATCCAAATTTTTACTCTTTGTTACCAGAAATATGTGATGAACATATATATGTGATGAATATATATATATATATACATATATATATATATATACACACACACACACACAGTATATGTATGTATACATGTATATATATATTCATATAGGTATAAATATATTATATAGTATATATATCAATATAGATAGATATATATTTACAGACATATGTGTATAAATATATATAAATGTATATATACATATACATATATACATATATAGAGAGAGATATATATTTACACATGTATAATTACATATATTTAAATATATATGTTGTCATAAGGAAATAGATGACAACCAGCGTTTTAAACAATAAAACTACCTAATCAGCATAAATGTATTCTGTGCATTTATTTACTACAATGAAAGAGTGAATGGAAAAAAAAATCCATATTTATATAATATTTGGGATAATATTTTAAGATTATCAATATATAATTATATATATTGGATGAAATATTTGAAAATATTATCTTATATTTTAAATAATTGTAAATATTTATTTTAGAAGTATTTACAATATTTGTGATCATAAGATATATGTCATTATGTATTACAACCAAAAATGAGTATTTTTAAAATGATCTTATACATGTTAGAAGTAGATGCATAGATGGTGTAAAGTATAACTATATATTGATTTCTGTTTCTTTAATACAATTAGATCATATATTTTGTATGTTGCCAAAGGTTAGACCACTTTTTCTTTTTTCTTGTCCTAATATTTTCTTCTATTAAATAAAAAACATTAGGATTTTTTTTTCTTGTTGAATAAGACATTTGATCTTAAGATCTTTTTTTTACTTGTGACCTCAGGGAACTTCAAACACAGCACTGATGTCATCCTGTCTTTTTTGTAAGGAACGCCCCTGTCTTAGATCAAAAGGTTCTGTATATATTTGTTTAATAAATGAGTCTAAAATTAGCAACAGCGAGGGATGAATGACCGCAGAAGACTAACAACAGCATGTAGCAGGTTACGACCTCCTGTTCTTATCATGGTCAGTGTGTACATGTCCACAGGTCAGAGCTTTTTATAGCGCTGACCTGTGGGCAGATGGGGCCCAGTGACCTTCAGTCTGATTCTGTGTAAATTGAAATTATGACTCTGAGTCAGAAGGTACTGCGTGATTCAATATAGACCGGATTAGTAAATATATTTAAGGTATTAATTAAGTAACAAGGAACAGAGGTTTGTGAAGGAGCAGGGACTTAGTCTAGAGACTGTGGAGGAGAACAACTGGAGAAAAGAGTCAGGAGTGATCTGTGATAGGAGAGAGTCAGCTAAGGTGAAGGGACAGTTACAGGACAGTTGTGAGACCAGCCATGGTGGATGGATTAGAGACACTAGGAATAAGTAGAAGACAGGAGACAGAGATGAAGGTGGAGGAGTTAAAGATGCTGAGGTTCTCTTTAGGAGAGACAAGGATGGACAGGATCAGGAATGAGGTGATTAGAGGGACAACACAGACAGGAAGGTTTGGAGAAAAAGCCACAGAAGACAGATTGAGACGGACATGTTCACAGGACATGTTAAGAGGAGGGACAGTGGATACATTGGTAGAAGAATGATCCTAGAGATGGAGCTACCAGGTAGGAGACAAAGAGGAGATTGATGGATACAGTGAGGGAGGACATGTTGGAGTGGAAGATACAGCTAAAAAGGGAAATAGAAAATGATGATTATCTGTTGCAACACTTAAAAATGGGACTCAAACTGTGATGCTCACTTATAATTTGTAAATTGTCAAATTTTGTACAGAGTCAACAAAAATCTGAGGTATGTGTCGAGGACAAAAGGACAATGTGTGCTTAATGTCACAGTCTTTTCTTCTGTCTTTAGAAAATCACAAGCTACAGTGATAAAAATACATAATGTATGTATATTATGTGCCGAATAATTGGTCCTTAGTCCGGTCCACAGATGGAACAAAAACAGGTACAGATAGTGTAGTGTAGTTGCATGTATCTGCAGCTAGGAGATGAATGTGTGCCAAGTACTCGTCAATGGCTGATCATTCGCCTAATTTAACCAGCTGCCCTGTTTGCTCACACAGCCTCCTGATGGACCTCCATTCAGCCAGCTGGCTCCTCCCTGCTGTATGTCAACAGGTTACTCGATTGCATGAAAGCGGGAATGTAAGGATCTGCAGCCCCGTGGTATAT
>JAFBJS010000396.1:227793-295413 GCA_016785265.1 Paraplagusia blochii
GGCTGACGGGGCGGGGGGGGGGGGTTTGGTGACTGAATGGGAGAAAGAGAGGGTGGAAGGTGGTGACCAACCGTATGTGTGACCTGTCTGGACAGTGACTGATGGAACGGAAGGGTTCGGTCAGGGGAGGGAGGAAAATCTGGGTAGTTGTTGACCTTTTTCAGGTTGGTGTGTGGTGTCTCCGTGCCAGCAGAAGACATTTCCAGTGTGGTGTTTTATCTTGAGATCTTTTGACTATTACCCTGATTGATTTACATCCCGATAGTTTGATCTAAAATCTTTTTCGACAGAGTATTAACTGTAGACGTGCTTCTGCTTCCAGGCTACAACGCCACAGCCTTATGTACTTGTTAGCAGCGTGTTGGGGCGGGGGGGTAAAAGCTGACCGTTTCCGCTGGTGATCACTAGATGGCGCTGTTTATAAACTTTTCCCCGTTTCCACTGAACCTCGACGAGGTCAGGTGGGACCACACCACCACACTTAGTCAACGTATTGGAGTTAGTTGACCACAGCACATCCAGATTCTTGGGATTTTTATTTTATTTTTTTAGCCTTTTTTTTTTTTGCAATAGTGGATTCACTTGTACAAATTCTGTGCTTCTCGTAGTCCTATAGTGTTCTATGACATCTCCAACATTCCCACTATGGGCGATTGTGTATTATCTTGTGATTGAAATGAGTCTTAAATTATAAGATGGTATCTATAAACATCGCGTGCTGTGTAAGAATGCCATCTAGCGTGTCGGTTTGTTTTTTTTCTCCATTGCTCTGCTAATGTACCAAGCTTTTAACTGTTGCAGCTTCACCACCAACACCTAAAACATCTCTTCACTTTTTCAGTTTAATGTTCCTTACCTTTTACCATAATGTACTTTTTGTGAACTTCTCCAGATTTGGCCGCGTGGCTTAATTCTTTGACTGTTTTCAGTTATTTAAGTAAAATTATTCTTCTTGTAAGACGATATCACTTTGGTCTCTGACAATGTCGGTGAAATGTTTATATAAAATGAAGACACTCTTCTGGTTGTCTGTATTTTTAATTTTTTTTTCTTTATCTCTTTGACAATATGTCTACAATTTGATCACACATTATCTCAAGACTGCATTGATGCCTGTGTGTTTTTGTGAGAGTCCACCTTTGTTATTTTTCTCCTTTTACAGTGTAAACGTTTGTGCAATATCACTGCAAACTCTTGGTGTCGCTATGCAAAGCAGAGCGAATAAATAGAAATATTTCTCATAAACGTTGTACATTCATCTCTGTATCGGGCGTTTTTATGACTCCTCCTAACCTGAGTGACTCCAGTGTGCGGAAGGTATTTCTTAAATTTATTTAATCTTTCGTGTTTTTCTGTTGATGTACTACATTGTAATGACATATTGTAGGCATTGATGGAATTGTGTGGCTGATCAGTAGTAACTTGTTATGTGAACGTGATCAGCAGATTTTATTTTCAGTTCTAATAAAGGTGTTTTCTGTCTGTATGAGTAGTTTGTATTTGTAGTAGAATTTGGCCAATCCTGGAAGAGGAGGATGGGACCAACACTTAAAGAAATACAAAGGCCATACGAAAGTTAGTAATATTAAATAAAAAAAATTAACGTCTCTCCTCTGAAAACCTATTGGAAGAAAAATGGTGTATTGTACTTATTGTTACTAGGCCATATTTATATCAAGTAACTCAAGTGGAATGTCTTGAGAGAATGTGTCTTTTGAGTGTAGTCAAGCGTATCTTCGGGGTATAAACCTTTGTTTTACTAGTCTTCCTTTGCTGTTGGGCGCAATTGATACAATAACAGTACTATAAAAACTAGCAATTAACTTACTTCCGGAAGCAGAAACGCTCTTCTTCAACTGCTAAATGATAAACTTTTTACGAATAATAATTCATGTAGTCTTAAAATTTGATATTGTTTACTGAACGTGTCGTTAATCATAACTTTATTACAAATAAAAATATTGTAATTATCCAAGTAAATAATGTAAATTTGACAACATTTCCCAAAACAATTTCTTTAGCTATTTTCTATCAAAATAGTATATGTCGGAAAATTGATGAGTTAAAATTGAATGTGCTACTTTTATTCAAATTGTGTTTTGTTGTAAACCACGGCGTCGATTAAGGCAGTTAAAAACAAAGTTGACAGTCACTAAACTATTTTTTATTATTATTTATTAATATTTTCATCTTCAGGTGCCTTCATTATCTTAAATACTCCCTAGCTCGATGCAGCACCTGAGCATACGAGCAAACACACCGCTGGACTGAGAGTGTGAAAAAATCCCGATTTCCTAAAGGAGCGCCTGAACGCAGCAGGAGATCCAGACCACAGCGGAGGTGTGTTTGTGTTTGTGTGTGTGTAAGTGTGTGTTCGTGACGGGGGAAAACGAGGTAAACTGTCGTGGAAGAGAAGAGTGACGCTGGTAGAAATGTGGACGGAAGTCAGGAACAATAGCGACCCTCTCATCAACAGCAACCCCAACAGCTCAGAGGTGAGGAGTCGAACACGACAACAAGACCCACGCTGCACTTTTCCTGTACTTCACTGAACACGCGCTGCTCGGGAACAGTGTGTGGGAACAACCCAAACTTTTCCAGTGTGATTTACTTCACCTGCTTTCGACCGTAATTGACATTTTCTGATTTATTATCTCAGTTTTTGTTCATGCAGCTTCTTCCTCTCTCTACCACTGTGCGGTCGGTGTCCTATCTGCTGCACGATCTGTCCTCATTTTCTTCTTGAATCCAAATCATGCCAGTTCATACCTGACACTTTTACCAGTAGGACAGGTCTAACAACCCCGTGTCCCGCCGCCACCCTTTGGTTCCCCCCAGGAATAAAAGCAGTGTGTGTCCTGTGTTTTACTTTCACTTTTTTGTCTCTGTTTTCACGCTTATCAGGTGTTTGTCCCAGATATTTCCCAGAAGCTCTTACACGCTGCTCTGCAGAAAAATGGTGAGATCGTATTCCGATATTAACCGATACCGATACACGCAGCCCCAAAACTGAGGGTAAACTTGGTCAGGAGAACATGTGTAACTGCAGCACATTAGACAAAACACAGGCATTGCATTATCGTATATTCATTAGCAGAGGGGAAAAAAATGATAACTTTCGTACCGATATTATTCTATGAGCGATATTATATATCAGATATTTCCGTGACATCCCTAAAAATCTGTCTCTTCACAGATTACATATCAATTTCTAGTACAGTGATATATGTCATGTTGCCATGTCATGAAAACTTAGTTATCACTTTGAAGTGGTCTTATCATTTAAAAAAAAATAAATCTTTGTTTTATATTTGCACATAAGTACTGGCATTGATGCTTGGTCTTCTCTGGTTGAAGGTTCAACTGCAGCCGTCACTCACTCTTCCTGCTCTGAGGATTCTCTGTCCTGTGGAAGCAACGGAATCATCCCCGGTGAGCAGAACTTTTTCGTGTTTTTTATCGTACGGTACTCTGCTGATGGCATGGTTAGGGTATACCAGGAAAAGTTTTAAAAAGTCAGTTTTTTATTTGTGTCTTGCTCTACAATGGATGGTTCAACATGGGACAATTGTCCACTGTGCCTTATTGTCCATTTTTTCTCCTGGTGTTGTGAACCAGCGTCCCTTTTGCAGACTGCCAGAAATTGTCTTCCCCATTTTTGCTGTGTGGGCGATCGACATCCTTGTCCGTCGTGCTAGCTTAAGTTCTTCTTATGTTTGGAGCCTATTTCTCCACCCCAATTTTCATTGGTGGCTTCGCTTCTTAAACTGCAGGGAGAACCAAATGGTGTCTCCTGAACTTTTTAATTCTCTAAGTCGAAGACGTCAATCTTCCTGAGTTTGTATTGTGGTAGTTTGTAGTGTATTTGAACACCTGTGGGCCCATGATGTTATTCTGTGTCAGGTGTCTGACGGTGGACTCTGGTTTGCTCAGTTCCCCATTTGATTTCTTTGGTTTCTTTCTGTTCTCCGGTCCTGTGGAGGCGTTTTTTCTTGTTTCTGCAGGATCTTGTCTTGGTCTCTTCCTACTGACAGTGGATCTTCTCTGATTTGTACCAAGTCAATAAAGTTCCATATTAAAATCTCAATCTTGATTTTGTTCATTCGTTCGCTCCTTCGTTCTAGGCCAGTCTGAGGCTGGAATTTTGTTTCCACAGGATCACAGATAATATTGATATATTTGAGCAAATGTTAATCTTAATATAATAACATACTGTGTCAGGTATCTAACAGTGAATCACAGTCTCGCCTCTAATTAGATTTCTGAATTGCACTCAATTAATGTAATTCAGACCCGTGTCAGTAGAGTTTGATGGCTACATTGGCTGCTCTTTCTATTGACAGTGGTTCAAAACTGATTTACACCCACTGTTAATAAAGTTCAAAAAACATCCAAACCTCTTTTTTTTCCTTTCTTTTTAAAGTAATCTTTACAGATTTATCTCACTTCAGGTAAAATTATACAAATTTTGGGTTTAAAAAAAAAGTCATTTTCTTTGTTATTGTTATACATTTTTGATTAATTCTGTGTTTATATTTGCCTCCTTCTACTTTATATTTATTGTGATGAACATCAACAGCAGCCCACATGTCAGTATTTTAACTCAAAACACCTTAAAAGTCTAGTCAGTGAAAATGGACATCATCTTATTGTCTTAGAAGTGCTTTCTAATTTTTTCATCATCTTTTTTTTTCTTCTTCTTCTCCGTCTCCTCAGTTTGTCCCTTTTTTCAGGGATTTCCACAGCGAATCATGGTTTTCCATCTCCCCCTGTCCTCTGTGTCTTCTGCTCTGACTCCAACTACCTCCATGTCCTCCCTCACTGCATCCAACAATCTCCTCTTTGTCTCCTACCTGGTAGCTCCATCTCTAAATTTCACTGTATCAATACAAATTAGTCTTTAAAGAATACTTTGAGCAAGTGTGTGTTTATTAAAATGGTGTTTTAGTGAAAATATTTCTTGTCTTTATTTTTAAAGAACATTTTAACCTTGTTTTTGTGTCGTCAAAAGAGGTTTTTCTTTTATTCACCGCAACCAACCTTCTCTTTACAGAGACATTATAATAAAACCAATATTTACATCTGGAAAAAATGAATCACAGAAGTGAATCACAATACAAAACCAGTGAACCGTTGTGTAGCTTGTACAGACATGTATGCATGCTGCCTTCAAGGTCCCTAAAAACAAAACAAAGCTCCAGTTTAGTTCTAGTTCGGATTCATAGACTGTCTTAACTCTACTCTTCAGCAGATTTACTCATTTGCATAAGCATTTGTTGACGTGTCATGTGCATCTGCTTAGTCTGCGGAAATGAATTGCTTCATATCTGAAATTTCTTCATTTTCTAATCAAATGACAACAGACTCCAACGTCTGTGGGGAAACTGAACTCTCTTCATCAGAATTATTTTTAAGAAATGGTTCTTGAATAAAGTAAAACTACAGGAATTCATGCTAGTATACTATTTTTGTCTTGCTAGTTGTGTGTAGCAGCCCTTTGTTGGTACATTTCCGAAAATGTAACATATTTTCACGACTATAAGGCGCACGTTTTCCACAAAAAGTGTGGCGTGCCCTACCCTGTGTATGTTGTTGTTGTAAGGCGGACGTAGCAGAGGACACCATGAGAACCTTAAAGGGGGAAGTGTGGGCATTAATTTGCTCCTGCTCGATTTTTAACTTGTATGCTTGTGTGTTGTTGTTGTAAGACGGACGTAGTAGAGGACATCATGAGAACGTTAAAGGGTGAAATGTGGGCGCGGTATACAAAACCTGCGCCCTATGATCAGGTGCGCCTTATGTTTGTGTTAAATATAGTAATGGCACACATAACTGAGATGCCGCCTTTTAGTACGCTACGCCTTATGGTCGTGAAAATACGGTAGATGTTTTGTACAGCACTGTGAATAACTGCACTGACGGTAAAGGTCCGTTAACATCTGTAATCCTGTGGCGGTGAAGATAATCATGGAAATGAAATAGACTTTTCTTCAAATTCCATTCAAGATGGCGCTGGGGGCACCAGCAGCCTCCCAGTCGCTCTGCAGAAAAACAAATTCAAACAAGTTTTTTGCACATTTCACAGGGGATTACTTTTAAATTCCATATTTTCCCAAAGGATACTCACAAGGGATTAATAAAGTCCTATCTATCTATCTATCTAGACCAGTGCTTCTCAATTATTTTTCTGTTACGCCCCCCCTAGCAAGAAGAAAACAGTTTGCGCCCCCCTTCCCCACCACCCAATCTCCGCCACAACTATAAATAATAGCATTTGTCTATAAAATAGTTATAGCTACACCTCTGTATAACATTGTATCCTTGTTAACATAAAGAAAGAGATATAGTTCAACTTACAAGGATGTGCAATTACACTTAATTGTAGTACCACAAAAAAAACCCCTCAAATCGCACCGCGCCGCACAGGGGGTCCCGCCCCCCTAATTGAGAAGCACTGATCTAGACAAATGACCTGTAACAGTTAGGGATTTACTCATTTTATGCAGAGAACCACATATGCTCAGGTCAAAGTCTGTAGGAATCTTGACAAACTTCCTACGACAGCGTTGTAAAAATTGATTGCTCCATTAGACTTTCAAATCTACATACATAAAGTTAAATTTTAACTTGTCAACAAACATGTCACTGGCTTTCAGGTACGGTCGCAGCTGCGGTGTTCATCGCCTTCTTACTGGGTCTGTACGCCATCCTCTGGAAATTCATGGTGTCACCACCAAAACGGTAAAAAAAAAAAAGAAAATCAGACATTTACAGTTTATTAAAGAACCGTCCTGGCATTTTTTTTTTTTACTAACTTTGCTGTAAAAACACGTTTCAGAAAGCACAGCAAGGTGAGGGTGAGAGTTCAGCAGCGTAGCTCAGTGTGACCACCGGCCTCAACATCGCGTAACTGTGATCAGCCGTGGGGCGGACTTTGCTCTTCGACAGAGGTGAGCAGCCAGAGTGAACGCACGCCGCTGAAGATCCCTGTAATGGAACGATCAAAAACCAAATAACTGATTCTTGTGAGTGAATGTGTCACTGGTTTCCTTCAGCTGGTCTCTGTGCTGCTGGTGGCTGCAGCTGTGATAATGTGAAAAGTCAGTTTGTGCTGCTTTTTTTTTTTTTTTTTTCTCTCTACGAATGTTGATCTACTGAGATGTGAGGCAGCCTCACTGAGATGACTGTGTCAGAGAGGGAGGTTCTTCTTCGTGCCAGTAAATGCGTCACATGTGTAGTTAAATTCTCTGTTTCTGATTAAAGATTTTCTTTTTCAGGACAAATCAGAACCACTTGAATCTATAGTCAGCACATACTGTGGAAATAGAGTTCTAGTGCATTGGGTTTTTATGGTTGTCTTTTATATTTGCCTTCAGAGTCAGTTGTTTGACTCAGGATGTTGAATCTGCTGTTTGTAAATAAGTAATACTTTTGATTCTATTTTTTTCCTCTGATTGAGTGATTAACAATAAAATCACACGATTAAAACATGTTTTCATCAGACCCAGAAACTCCTTTCCTCCTTTGCTGCATGTGAGCTTTTTTTTTCTTTGTCAATTAATATATTTTCCTTTTCTTTTTACCAGAGAAATAGTTTCTTCCCAATAAAAAAGCACATTTAAAGTATACATTGTCGTTGTTGCTTCAGCCTGGTGTTTGAACATAGATACATGGATCTTTATTGAGCCGGAGTTTTGTTTTCGGAAATAAACTAGTATGAATCTGCATAAATATAATGATATTGCAGCAAATTTCCTAATGTCTGGTCCAAAGATAGATAGAAAGAACTTTATTAATCCATCGGTTGTATCCTTCAGGAAATTATGCACAAAATTAGCATAGTGTTTCCCAAGATAATTAAATTAATATTTTATATATATATACATATATATGTGTGTCTGTGTGTATATATGTATATATTTATATATGTGTATGTGTGTATATATGTGTATATATGTGTGTATATATGTATACGTATATGTGTATAGGGTATGTAGGTATGTGTATATAGGGTATATGTGTATATGTGTATATAAGACAAAAAAAGGAGAAACAAAAACATATACATATATATGTACATATATATGTATATACATATATGTACAGTATATGTATATTCTTGTTATTTTGGTGGTATATATATATTCTTGTTGTTTGTCTTGTGCCTTTTCAGCCTTGATATAGAAACATCAAAGCTGAATGCAGACAAAAAACCGAACAGTCAAACTTTTGCTGATTGCATCTTGACTGAAAGATAGTACGTCTAAAAGTTCTCAAGAACTACAGATAGTGGAAGATGTGGTTAAGGGACTTGTCTTGCAGCACCAACTGTGGCCGGCTGTTCTGTCCCACTGGTTCGGTCTGTATGACGTGTGTCTGTTGCTGGTTGTCTTGTGTAAGTTTTCCTTCCACAACCATGAAATATAACATGACGTTTCCTCTGAATTGACGAACGTGTCGTTGCCCTGTCAACTGTCAACACAGGACCAACATGCAACAAGGACCAGTTCTTCAACTTAGAAAAGAACCTGAAGCACCAGGTGAAGTAATGCTCCGAGAATGTGGGTTGATGGAAGTTGGATAAACACAATTCCTCTGGTAAATAACCAAAACTGATAGGATAAGTGATGCTTGTTAGAAAAATCTTTATTTTTAAAACATAACCTCAACAACATCGGCTCATTTTAGCAGTGATTCCGTGCTGAGATACAAACCAGTCCAGTCAAACCTGAGAAACGACGTTCTGTTCAGTCAATCTTGATTTGTGCTGAGATAGAGTTGACTCAGCCTGCCTTGTGTCAACAGCCTCAGGCTGCTGCTGGTCCTGCTGGTTTTAATTTGTCCTGGTATATGTTTGACTGCTGTACAGGCCACCGCTTTTATGAATATACTTCATCACTTGGCCACTATTTACAGTACAACCTGTCGTGGCAACCGCTGGTTTGATTATGCCAAAATAAAAGCCAGAATAAAACCGCTTCCTAAATCTGACATTTACAGGCAAAAAAAAAAAAAAATCTGATTATTTTTATTGCGCATCCAACAGTGGCCACCAAATGGAATTACACTTACAGAGCCCTAATTTGGGTTTACAATCCTATGGGATATATAACAGACTTAGGCAAACTAAGGCCCGAGGGCCGTAAGCGGGCCGTTTGGCGTTTTAATCCGGCCCGTCCAATTAGACTGTTAATTTATATCATTCTTATCCTTCTACCTTTTTCATGCAAAGCCAGCATTTCCCCAGTAGATGGTCTCAAAGAGGCTTAAAGCCTTTACTCATCATTTATCTTATTTCACGCAAATACGCAATCTTTCTGATCCTGATCTCGCCCGGGACACACACGTTAGCATCACAGTTTTCACATTCATTCATTAATTTAACCTCCTCCTCTTATCCATTACCAGGTCACAGGGGCAGCAGTCTCCTCGACTGCCACCCAAATCACACTGCACCATACTGTGAACCTTCCTGTGGGTGGTGAAGCCATCGGAAAATCGAATTAATTAAAAATAATTAATTTTTCTTCACAATTCTCCAGTCTCCACACACACAAAGACAGGGGATTGAACCAGCAATTGCACTTTGCATTTTGGTTGGATGCTAAACTGTTTTTACCAAACGAACACATAAAAATATTAAATAAAATTCTGTTAAAGGAAGTAAAGCATTTAAAATATTATATTACTGTTGTTGACGCTCCTCCGTGCCTCTGTCCACACTATTATTACTATTAATGACATCCTTCAGTCAGTGACGCAACACCCAAAGTTACATCAAATTTGAAAACATTTACTTTCCGAACGACAACGATCATTATCGCTCATTAGTCATCGATTGGAACACTGCAGCAACTGCATTTTTACATTTTTTTTTTTTTATCACTTTGATTTTTTTTTTTTAACCAGCAGATAAGTTTGTTTACACTCGAGCCAGGGTTGTTGTTTTTTCAGTAGAACACTCTGATGATGAAACCTCGGGGTCAAACTGTTGCTATCTCACGGTCAGTTGCTTTATCAGCTCAGCATCTTGAAAATGAAGAAAAGTTGCTTCACTGTTGTGCAATGATGTGACCATGTCACATATCCCGCCTTACTGTCAATTTGGCCAACAGCATTTTGTAGAACTCTATCTCAAAACATAGAAAAGGTTGATATCCACCAGCAGCCAAGGCGACCCAGTAATGCAGGGGTGTCAAACCAGAATTTAAAACTGCCCAAACTCAATATATATTGAATAATTAACTATAAATGTGAATGTTTTCCCTTCTCTCTGTTCATGAAATAGTGTTTTTTTTATGTGTATTCACTGAATCTGGAACAGACAAAGCATCAACACATGAATGAAAAATTGTAAATAAAAAAAAAATTCATACACATCATTGGTATTGGTCTTTTTGTTCTCTTCTCAGAACATTTTTAATGTAAATATTTCTTTACAGAACAAAATGTATGCACTATAACAAAAAGCATGCATTATTAATATAACTAATTCTGACAGGATGTATGGTCTACATACTTTAGTACACATTTGATAATTTTTCATTCTAATAATGAAACTTGATGACTCAATCCCTTGGGTTTTGCCTGATGATGATAAAATTCACTAGATGGCAGCATTGCAGCTTACTAAATTTAACGGATGTAAATTAGATAACTGCGAAACCTTAGAAAATCCCTAAAAATAGATATTTTTGTTGATTCACTTGATTAGCGTGTGACACTGAGAGAGCCTTGGACAAATTCAGATAGGCGGTTCCTGTTGTCCTTTTCTTGGTTTAGAACATTTCATTGGACATATATCCATATGTCAGTATGCACGATTCCCGCTGGCAGTCAGGCGATCCGAAGTTCAGTTTGACGTTACTGGACATGGTTTCTCTTTCTGCCTCAGGAAAATCCTCCAATAGAGACTGGAAGTAGATCATGTTTGTTTTGTCTGTAACTTGTTGAAGAACAGAACCTTTCTCTATCATCGCAACAAACTGTGGGCTGTAGTCCTGAACCGGGACACAGGAAGGTGTCAGTGACGAAGGTAAAGTCAAGGATGTGGACAGAGGTGAAGTTAACGTTGTTGTCATAGACACTGGACATCTCAGTGCTGTTTCGTTAACTTTAGGGAGGAATTTTAGGACCTGGATCTCACAGCTGATGCAGTCTTCTGTCCTGTGGGGCGGCACAATCTCGTCACTCTGTGCAGTGGAACAAAAACAGGAATTTTCATGAATGCATGAACATCATTATACGACACAAGCTGATGCCTCCAAAAATGTGTCTTCACCTGCTCTAGGAATCTTTGCAACTCCACTGTTTTGATGTTCATGCCAACAGGATAAACAAATACTTCCGTCAATTTTCTCTTTATTCTGGAAGTGACACCATTTCCAATAGTGTAAATCAATGAAAAGGAAATAAGAAGAGTTGTGGAAAGTAGGCAGAGTGAAGATGGAGGTTTTCTCACAGTTTCCTTTGAGAACATAGCAAAACGCTGCTTCCCAACAGTGACAAGATAAAAATCACTGCTCCGACCAACACAGCAGAGTCTGAGAGAGAGAACAGCGTCAGAGAAATTCAACGTGACTGTGTTTGGAGCCACAATAATTGTTATGGAGCTCACAGTTGATTCTGGTTCTGATGGTGATGCTGACAGCTGGTCCACTGCCTTTCATAGTGAGAGCTCTCACAGTGAAATTGTAGTCATGGTCCTGCTCCAAACCTTCTACAGTCACAAACTTCCTCAGTGGGTCTGCCACTGTCACGTTGAAGGCTGCTGTGAACATAAGCAACACAGCTTGGGACTTTGTTGTTGTATAGACATTAGCAACTGGCAGAAGACAAGAGACAGAGCTGAAGGTGTAGGAGTTAAAGATGCTGAGGTTCTCTTTAGGAGAGACAAGGATGGACAGGATCAGGAATGATGTGAGTAGAGGGACAACATAGACAGAAAGGTTTGGAGAAAAAGCTAGAGAAGACAGATGCAGTGAGGGAGGACATGGAGGTAGTTGGAGTCAGAGTAGGAGATACAGAGGACAGTGGGAGATAGAAATTGTTGACTATCTGCGGCAACCCCTGAAAAAGGGACAAGACAAAAGAAGCAAAAGACCGAGCAGCCATTTTGTTCTGTAATGTCCTTCATACCAGTGTTTCCCAGACCTGGCTGCATATCAGGTCCCACACCCTCTACGTTCACCAGGTAACCAACGATGAAAGCTGGATTGGAGTCATCATCCTCATTGTAATTCCAATTCAGAGTCACAGACGAGGACGTCTTCTGAACAGGCACAACCAGACGAGGACGTGGGACCATAACTAGAGGAAAACATAGTATATGAGATATCCATTAATATTGGTCTAATAAAAAGCATAATTATGTAGGTAGGTCCGGAGAGGTTCAGTTTGCACTCCACTAGCTGCCATGTTGTCATTCTCATCATGGCTCTGTACCTGGGCTCACCACCCACAGGAAGGCTCATCGTATGGTGCATAAATTGGTATTAGCCGATACAGACAATGGGAATTTAGTTATTGGACAATATCGGCAAAAAGTGAAAAATATTGCCATTTTTTTATACATGAAGCAAAACTAAATAAGCTCAGCTGTAACTTGGCAGCAAGTGGAATCCACCCTTAAACCTTTTGAAGTCTACCGTACGGAAGAAGCCTCTTGAATGATAGAACGGTTTTAGAATTAAATAAGCCATGAAGTATTTGTTAACTTGCCATTTGTCCTTTTAGGGTTGAAGGAAAACTATTGGCAGCGGTGGGATTTGAACCCACGCCTCCGAAGAGACTGGAGCCTTAATCCAGCGCCTTAGACCGCTCGGCCACGCTACCACATAAATTCTGAAATAAATATATGTATACCATACATATACATATATTCATATATACATATATACATAAATATATGTATATATTATATATATGTTGTATATGTATATATGTAAATATATACATAAATTCAGATGTGTATAAGAGACAGGGTTTCATATATATATATGTATATATTATATATTATAATGTATTTTTATGCAAATATATGTATATATTATATATGTATATATGTAAATATATACATAAATATATGTATACCATTTATATATGTTTTTATAAGTATATACTGTGTGTATATATATATATATACATATATACATATATAGATATATATATATATATATATATATATATATATATGTATATAGTTTTTTTTATGTAAAATTTAGGTGAAAATGTGTTTAAAAACAAAATACATTGAGAGCCATGAAATCTTTCAACATGTAAGTGTAAACTTTCATTCTGGTCAGCTTTCATCTCATCTTAGTTGACTTTTTCTCATATTTTGTCAGAGATTATACCTTAGGTAAATGTAACTAAAATTCTGCTAAAATACAAAGATTTCTCTCTGAAATGTGTTAGTTTAATAAGTTTTCATGGTTTAGATGTAAAAAAAAAATCCTTAACTGACAACAGCAATCATTTTGTACTTTTAGTACATTATTTTGGATTCTTGTATTTACATGTGTTTAAGTTTAGTTTCTGCACTTTATGTCTTTAAATAATTTAATATAAATTTCTGCTGGTACTTATCAGTAGTACCATCTTGCAGATTTCCTGTCTACATCTCACATACAGAGATAACATAAGGAGGATGTCTTCATAATAGTGATGAGGACATCCTGTGGCCAACTATTTCTTACCTTTTGAAACAGTTTCATTTATGAAGAAATATGCTAAGACCTTCAATATTTCCCACAAGTTTAAATAAAACACAATCATACACTGTGTGGATGCCTTTTATAACCAAATACCTATTCATAATACCAGTATCAACACATACCAGTCTCCTGGGAATATCCAGTGTGTATTTCCAGAAGTTTGTGTCCATTCTCTGTGCATCCATAGATTTTAAAGGTGTAACGACAGCCTGCTCTGAAATTATCTGAAAAAGTACAGAACCATTGATGCCAAAACATTCTGTTAGCCTCCAGAAATCAAACAAGTATTTTGATATTTAAAAGGAAAACCTACCAGCAGGTAATTGTAATGCATTGTACCCTCTAGGAATGTTTTTCCACTGTAGTTTTGATGGTGGTGTTTTTCCCATAATGTACCACTCCACTGTATAGCCACAAGTAGCGTTGCCATTGTCAGTCCACGACAGATTGAAACCACCTCCTGGGCTGCTACGCAACTGTATCTTCTTTGGTAATGTCTCTTAACATGAACAATGAAATACAAACATATAATTATGAGTTTAAAATGTATATAATAATTAATAATTATATTATAAATTTCATTATTTCATAATGTTTATGTAAATTATTGGGAATAAATAATAGGTATTTTATTATTTCATATTGTCTTTATATATGTATCCACGGATGTATAGATGTAAAGGAAATACCTCACTTCCGTGCAATCAAACCCTTCTTCCGGTTTGGGTAAACTAACAATTGACAAATTGTGTGTTTAGTAGATTTAGGGATACTTTTTGGTGGATATTTTTCCTGGACGCTTACGTGTAAGGTAAGACAACGTTCTGAGATTATTTTAACAAACGTTGAATAAATATGTGTTTTTAAATTCTCAGTGGTTTATGGAACATTAGTTTGTGGGCGGCGGAATTCGCGGGTTTGAAAGCTTTAGCGTCGCGACGTAGTTAACTCTACCGTTCACTCCGTGTACATCGATAATTTAAGGTTTCTGTGGATATAACAGGTATAAATAACAACTAATTGACAAACTGGTGTGTTAATTAGTCACTTAAGTCTCTGTTTATGGTTCGAACTTCCTACGAAGTTGTTTTAAGCCTTTTGCTCAGGTGAGGGTGACTGTGAATTCAAACTCACCTCTGTCATCCATCTTAGGGATGATGACGTAAGCAAGCACAGATGAACCGTTGTGGACACAGGCCTTTACAGTGAGGTTGTACTGTTCAGGACCAATGCAGACCTCTGCCTGGGTTTCTCCACTGTTTTTCCCCAGAATTGTCTTCTTGTCTTTCTGCCACCACTGCACTGTGTAACCGCAGATGGTCACCGTGTATGCTGAGACAGGAACATCCTCAGGACACAGCACATTTAGAGGGATTGACATAAGAGTCTGCAGTCTGTCCATCGTGGTGGTATTTAAGGAGTATACAGTGTACTCGGTAACAGCGTCTGTTTAATATAACTCAGACTGGCCTCTGTGTGTCATTGAAATACTTTCCTTATAAATATATATTCTGACACTGTCTGTGTACTTGAAGTTAGGAGAACAGCTGGGTCTGGATTTTGTGTTTACATCTGTTTGTGTTGCTACTTACGGGCCATGTCCTGACTGTTATCTACTGTTGTATACTTAATTTTCTCTTTTCTTTTCCCTTTTGAAGATAAGAAACATTTTTTACTTACTATTTTGAAGTGTTTTTGTGTGTGCAGTTAGTTGTGGTATAAGATTTGTTCAGATTTTACTTTACTTTAATTACCAAATAAGGTAATGCGTCACAGTTTATGGTGACTACGTGCTATTTTCTCCTTGACAAAACCAACAAATATATGCTAACTGTACTTCTAGTAATATATATTGTAATAATACTACTGCCAGTAGTATTACTACAGACAAATATGTCACATACTGTAAGTTATAGTGTAAATATTCTTACTGGAGTCCAGAGGAGAGTGACGCTACGGCTGAGGGGGTCACACATAGAATTTATCCTTCGCCATAAGTTTACTTTCACCATTGGCACTGAAACAAATGCAATAGCATCATTTTTAACCCACTTTGCATCACTTAAACTACAATATATGTATATATTTTATGACATATGTATAAAGATAGCCAGACAGAGCATATGTATGTGAATGGAAGGGCAAACAGTGGAATGGTGAGGTTACAAGGATCAGAGGTAGTGAAGGTTGTGAGACCAGTCATGATGGATGGATTAGAGGAGTTAAAGATGCTGAGATTATCTTTAGGGAGGACAAAGATGGACAGGATCAAGAATGAGGTGATTAGAGGGACAACACAGACAGGAAGGTTTGGAGAAAAAGCTAGAGAAGACAGATTGAGATGGTTTGGACATGTTCAGGCGAGGGACAGAGGATACATTGTTAGAAGAATGATCCTAGAGATGGAGCTAACAGGTAGGAGACAAAGAAGAGTTTGATGGATGCAGTGATGGAGGACATGGAGGTAGTTGGAGTTAGAGTTGAAAACAGGGGAGATGGAAATTGTTAACTTGAGCTCACATGTTATAAATACAGTCTGCTTTCCCAGGCTGCCCCAGAGTCTCCCATTGACAGAGCAGCGTACGCTCACAGAGTATGGTGTGTTGGGAAGCAGGTGTTCCATCTTGTATTTACATGGACGCTCCATACTTCTGCAATGCACCTTCAACAAACGCAAAAAAAATTGTGATGGTTGCAGGCTGCGTGATTGTCTCAGTTTAAATAGACTGGACTCACCTGTGTGAATGGTCCTGTGTCATTACTGATCTCACAGAGGAGGTCCATTTTATAAAGGTTCCCCTGGAGGAACCAGCACAGTGAGGCATTTGTGACTCCTGGGCTCACAATGAGCGATCTTACAACAGGGAACACTAAAGGCAACATAATGAAACAATATTAATTTTGGCAATATTATTGCTTTGTTAAGTAAGGCTTATAGTAAACCAGGGTCAAAATGTAACATAAAATTGATAATGGACGCAGGACATTTTGATAGGTTTCAGCAAAGTTTGGATTTCTAAGATTATATAGTCCTCCTGGAGTGCATTTGTGTATTTTTTTTGAGACTATTCGGTTAAATCAACTGTCAATGAGGTAAAGAGGTCGGTGAAATAAGGAATATAGTATAAGAAATATGTTAAGCCACTGAAGCCCAACTTCAGTTGACTAAAAAATATTACACTCCTATCTTCTAGTACAGGCTTTTTTTAATTCAAGAGTTTAAGTGATTGGTGGTAAAGAGGACATCCAAAATGTCCACTAAGACAAATGTTATGAATCAAAGCTCACCAAATAGGCAGGTTACCACCATTTGAGGAGATCTGTGAAGCTTTGCATTGTTGCCCTGCTTTGTGCAACATATGATTCAGTTTTGAACACATTTTTTTTCAGGTGGTGTGCAAAAACGAAAAATACAAATATAATATAAAAGACTGTGTTTTCTGCTGCCTGCAGTACAGGGTGTACCAAGACGTTTTAACACTTGAATGCAGTGCAACCCCTCACCTTGGTCAGTGATATTAAAGCTGTGAGTGTTTACTTCCTCCCCCAGCTTGTTTTTTACTTTTAGAGTGAGGTGGTATTCTCTCTGCTCTGGTATGACTGAGAAATGGCAGGACGATGGTTCACAGTCGATTGGACCCTGGTCTGAGTTCCTGAAAAAAACAAAAATCGTCTATTGAGACACACAACAGTCCTGTGTTCATCCCTGATATGGTTGATTATGTGGCACCAGGTGTTTGTTGTGTTGTAACACCTGGACATAAACTAAGCTTTGTGTTGTTACTGTTTGTGTGACTTACTCTATGTAGAGGGTGCATGATAAATCACTGGGAACTCTGCCTGGATCCCAGGTGCAAGTGACAGTTGTCATGTCAGACGTGGAACAGTTGAGATTTCTTGGCTTCTGCGGAGGAACTGCAGAAACTACAATAAATATCCTGCATATAAACATGTGAAATCTAATGAGTAATAATTCACACTTACCACTGACAAAGTTCCAGACACATTCACTTTGGCCTCTTGAATCTGTACAATTTAGCGTTTCAGCGTTATAGATTTTTTGTGGGACTTTCAGATTCTCTACAGTTATAGTCTTCACTCTGGCTCCAATGCTGTGAAGTGGGTATTCTTCAGAATCTATAGATATGCTTGTTATATTGACTCCTGCTGGAGGAATGCAGCAGTACGTCGCAGTGCTGCCTTCTCTCAGAACCTTCTCAAATGGGTACATCTTGGTCTTATCCTCTGCCTTAGCACCTGTGATGGAGAAACAGTGTTAATTCACAGATATGCAGCACATACCGTTGGTATGAGAAACAATGTTCTATGCTTAGGTCTAACTAGGGGCACCTGTACGGACAGGAATGATTATTGTAACCCCTTGATGGCCCTTCTAGGTATCCCGCAATGGGTTTTATGTTATAATGTTAGATTGTTTGTGTTAAAACTAATTATTAGTAGTTTTTAGTAAAGTTTGGTAAAAGTAAGCTCTGAAATTTCTGTCAAACCTTGTATATCATAAAATATATTGTTTTCATAACATAAAAAATCCGTATCATGATGTAATATTTTTGATATCACTCAGCAGTTAGGGCCATATATTTGATGAATCAATGTGAAACATTTGAGCAACTGCATTATGTCAAAAAGCACTTTCAAATATTTAACCAAACGTGTGGCAGTGGTGGTGGCGGCCTAGTGGTTAAGGAAGCGGACTTGGGTCCTCAAGGTCCCCGGTTCGCCAGCTGCCAGGTTGCCACTGAGGTGCTCTGAGCATAGCACCGTCCCAACCCACATCACTTCTTGTGGGCTCACCACCCACAGGAAGGCTCACAATATGGTGCAATGTGATTTGGGTGACACCAGCTGCACCCTGCGACCCGCAGATGAAGATGAATGAATGAACGATTTACAGCATTTAGTGTAGTTTCACCTGGGTTTATTGCCCATGGGCTCCAGGAGCTAGGCAGAGATGGGGTGTAGAAATGTCGAACCCTCACTGAGTGATCCACACACTGCAGAGGCAGGTCAGAATCCCAGGTCCACTTGTATTCAGATGAATTAAGGGACAGTCCACTGACATTTGTCTGAGGTGAGGAACAAGAATAAATGTTTGTAGTAAATTGTTTACCACGTAGAAGTCAATACTAATCATTTTTTAACAGGCTTTCAAAGCAGAGAAAACTCACATTGTAAATAATGATGTGGTTCTCAGTGCGGCTGATCTGGATCTGGTATATATCAGCCACTGAGACACTTTGGTTGAACAGCCAGCTCACAACAAGTCTCTGCTTGTCATAAACAGCCAACAGCTGAGTAATCCTTGGCCTTGGTGGCTGCCACACTGATGCAGTGTAGTACAATGTGTGTTAAGTTAGAGATAATTCATAGGTACTGCTACTGCAGAGTATTTAAAAAGTCCAAACTCACCCAAGTCATCACAGCATCCACTGTGAATCTCAGAAAACATCAGATGGAAAGTCAGCATGTTGATCCAGGCTATTTCAAAATGTTTAATCCACATTTTAGAATATTCTCATATAACTAGAATAAAACACTGACTACACATGCTGATCCTTTTAGGGAAAAGTGCGTCTTGGACGCTTATCGACAGTTATGTATGCAGTATTGCGTCACAGGTTCTTCTCTAGAAAAGTGAAAAAAACACTGCAACCATCAGAATTGCATATGAGGCACAACAAGTATGAAACACCACCATTGTGAGTTTGAGAGCTCAAGTTTTAATGACAAAAAAACATTAATAGTGACAGTGCATGAAGCAGTTTACACACAATAAATTATCCCCCAAAAGAAAGAAATGAATAAGAATACTTTACACAAATCAATTACAGCATCAGAGAGCAGGATGTGTTTGGCACTTCTGTGTAAAAAAAAAAAAAAAAAAAAGCAATAAAAGCTTCCTTTTACAACCTTGTGTGCGTAGGTAGCCATTTCACAAAACTATACATATATTTAACATCTATACAATCACTTTAAACACATCAGATATATGCTCGCAAATGATAAAAATCCCTCATAAATATTATTAATGACAGCATAAAGAAAAAATAGCACTTTGCTCATCAAATATTTTCCTTTTTTAATAAGTGCTCAGGGAAAAAATATAATTCCAGATTTCCTAACACTTTAGGTCCCAGTGTTTTGTAGAAAGAAAACATTGTTTTGCTGTAGAAGTCTAGCACAAAATAAAACATCATGTACAAATAAGATACTTTACAAAGAGCTTTCTGCAAAAGGCACAATTTCATCGTTGTTTTTCTTGACTGTGACTTAAAATAATGAACAGCTAATAAAGGCACATACAGTCCCTCTGCATATACTTTCTCTGCAACTGTTCCCTAGGTCAGTGTTCCCCAACCTTTTTTCTTCCACGGACTGGTTTAATGTCTTGTACTATTTTCATGACCAGGTTGTTACGTTGTGGCAGATAAATACCCCTTAGTAACAGTAAATTTCCGGTAGTCAGAAATATATTCCTACCTATAAAATCTTCCTACTCAAATTAACTGTGCATGGGCACAACAAGGATTTCTCAAGTGCACACAGCCTATAACTTTCTGCTACCAGACCGGTATAAAAGGTTAGAATATTGTATCAATGACTCTTGATTGTTATTGTCTTCACTGAGAAAATATTTCCTAATCAAATATAGTTGCATTATTGATGATGGAATCCTAGCCATTCTATTGTTCAGTTCTTTTGTTCAAATGGGTATGGATCTAGTGGAAGTAATAACCAGATGGGGCCAAAAGGAAACATTATTTCTCTGCGGCCCCGCACCAATTCACCCACGGACCAGTACCGGTTCCCAGACAAGTGGTTGGGGACCCGCCTTAGGGTAATTACGAAAAAGCCCACTTAGGAACACCGTAAGCAAGTAACACTTTAAATATTGGTCCACTTCTTAGACCTCGCTCAAGAAATAAATGCAAATACTTGGATATAACCCACACATCTGAAGATGTAGACTAGAAATTTCTGTCTATCAATGAATGGAAATCAGTGGGATAATTTGGCAACTTTTAACTGAAATATGGGAACAATCAATCTTCTAAGACAGTCTGTAATTTAAAAAAATAGTTGTCCACTCATTTGCCCCCCTCGTGCTTTATTGTGTTTTCTCCTCTAAAGAGGATCATAATTCACAAAACTGAAGGGTGAAAATTGTTGTTGATTACAATATATAGAACTGTAATCGTCCCATAGATTCACATCCATACCTCGAAAACAGGCAAAGTATTTTCTGTCTACACCTGGGGCGTAATGTTTTTATAACCATAAGACTCTGACGGTGTCTTACATACAATCTGTGGTCCAGTTATGTGTCAGGCAGCTTGTGTCTTTCTATTCCTTTTTTTTGTACTACTTTCAAAGGTAAACAACATTCTCCTCTCCCCCCTCCTCCCCGTTCTGTCCTTCAAGGGAGAGGTATGCCTGGGGCGGGAGAAGTGGGGTAAGGGAGGGTGAGGTGGAAGTGAAGTTGTCGCAAAATCCATGACCTGTGACAAGCCCAGAGTCAAACTTCCACGGACTGAGGGCTCTTTTTTCCAAAGGTGGGACAAAATCAGCTGAAAGAAGGAAAGGAGAGAATTATGGTCATGTTATAAATGAAGTCAGTCACATTTCTTAAAAGATAAAATCAATACATTTGACTTAAAGATGATAGATCATTTAATGCAGTGTTCCCCAATCTTTATTGTGCCACGGACCGGTTAAATGTCTTGTACTATTTTCACAGACCGGTCGAAAATATTTCCTAATCAAATATAGTTGCATTATTGATGATGGAATCCTAGCCATTCTATTGTTTGTTTTTTTTGTTGATATGGGTATGGATCAAGTGGAAGTAAAAGCCAGATGGGGCCAAAAGGAAACATTATTTCTCCGTGGCCCAGCACCAATTCACCCACGGACCGGTACCGGTCCTCGGCCCAGTGGTTGGGGACCACTGCTTTAATGGATATTTAAGAAATACACTTTTTAAACTGACACTTTATTGTATTTTATTATATTTATTGTAATATGAGTTGGGGGGTGCGAAGGAGGGGGGCTGTGATAATAAAGCTTTCCTTATTTATTTTTATTTCCTTATATTTCTGGCCTAGTTAATGGTCTTACTGTTATTTGTCCTCTGTGGCTGTGCGGTTACTCTGCCGCTGAATGTGTTAACAGAGTCGTTCAGAGGCCAAGGGCAGCCATGGTTGTTGCTGCGTTTTGGGTTGGTGTGACCATCTGGAGGCTGTTTGCTGTGAGCCTGACTCAGCAGGGTGTTGAGGCTGTTGTAAAGACTTGCACTGAGGTCAAGGTTAGCTGTGTAGCCAGAGCTGTGCGTGGAAGCTTCCTGGTTCTTTCTTGATGTGGAGAGCTGGTTCCGGTGTTGGTTGTTGCTCGGTGGCTGTTGCGGGTGGTTGCGTTGCAGCGCTACGAGCAAGGCTGCTTCGTGGTTGTACACAGAGGAACAGCCATCCAGACTACCAGAGCGGCTGTGGTTGGGCACCTGGAGAGATTAGACCCAACAACTCAGAGTAGGCATAATTATTAGGTAAATTGTATTTTGGGCTTCTCAGTCATACCTGGTATCCATCCATTGGTATTGTTACTGGCAAACTGCTTTGCCGAGTGTGTCTCCATGTCTGGAGGAGCCTCTGTTGGGCTTCAATCTTTTCTTTTTCCCTCTCAACGCTCCTTTGGCCCTCTCTCAGTCTGTCCAGGTTTTGTTTGTACTCCAACAACTGGGCCTCCAGCTCCTCACGCTCACAGCGCAGTCGCTCAGCCTCCAGGAGGCACTGTTGTTCCCGATGCTCCAGCACACTCTCCTGGTCACTCTGTAAACAAAGACCACTTTAGAATTATCACATAGAAAAGGCAATGTTAAAGGATGTATTATAGTAGATGAAACATGTACGATCATTTTTTTATAACTAGTACTTCAGGGGTGACCCAAACATGACTGTAATAATAGTCAAAAATACAGTACATAAAATCCGTCTATTTAAAACTGCGTGTACAGTACACCCTGCAGGTGAGCAAGAGAAACTACATGTTCAATGCAAGATTTAGTTTCATGTCTGCCACTATGGCACTTTAACAAGTTCCTTCTGGATATTTGCTTTTTTAATCCATAGTATTATTTTAGAGGTTCTATATTAATCAATTATTTATAGAAATACTGGAGATTTTTGATGTTCTTGTTCAGCAGATTTTTGTGGTTGAACTTTGAGGTTCAGTTTGAAAACTCATGTTCAGTGATTTAACTGTGTTGGACTTAAAAGTCTCACCTGATGTTTCTCTCTGGCCACACACTCTTTGTCCCATCGTTGCTGCTCCAGTTTCAGCTTCAGATGAAGTTTCTGCACCTCGTCCACTTCCTCTTTTTTCCTGTCTGAATTTTTTCTTTCCACTTCTTCCTTCTTCTTGTCATTGCTCTTCTGCTTGTCCTGCTCCTGGATTTAAAGCAGACCCCAAGTTACCATAATTGGCCATGGTGATACTGACCTCCGTGTAGTTAAAAAAAAAAACATGTGAATAAATATGTTGGTACCAGACTGTTTTGAAGGGATACAAGTGCTCGCAGTGAGGGCTTTTCTCCATCCTGCAGCAGCAGTTTATTAACTTCATACCAGCTGTCCTGGAGTGTTACTGCAGCCTGTAGATACAGTACCAGGAGAACACACATGGTCAAATTAATGACTGTTACATAGGAGCTGCCTTGTTAAGTAGAGGAATGTAATAGTGTATATTCAAATCTAAATACATACATCTTACAATCCTTGTATATGTCTGTGAGGAAGTGTTTCTGTCCCCTGTCCTTCAGACCAACATCAGTTGTTTAGTTTAAGCTATAGCCAAGTTATAGAAAAGATTTAAACAATACTTCTTGTAAAGGTGTCTTTACCAGGGATGTTTTGCTTCTGTGTATGTTTTGTGAATGTTTCAGGGACATGTTATACTGTGTTTTTATACAATAAGGTCCACTTTCTTGAATCAGACCTTCTAAATAATGGAAGGCTCAGGTCTAAGATAGCAGGGAAAGTTTAATTAATATTCTGCAGCATAATTGTCTCTCGCCTCAATATGATTTTATAATTTATTGTTCAGGATCTATTTTCCTTCCTCAAGATCAGAATCACATTGGATCTTAAGGTACTCTAGATTCTTAGACCCCAAAATAATATTTGTTTTGGGAAATGTACAGTTTTAGGTCTTTGTTTTAATGTTTCATGAAACAAAAGTATTTTGAGCAATTTGTTAAAAAAGGAATGAAGAAGAATGAAAAAATGGCTGTTGTCTTACTTGGAGACTATATAGAATCTGAGTCAGGCTCTGGACACTTTCTGCCACCTGTGAAAGAGTATTGTTGGCTATTAGAAAGAGGACAGTAAAGTGAAAGAATATATGATGGGGAATGTGAAATTCAGAACATGAACCTTTATCAGTGTTCCTTTAGCATCTCCTCTTCTCAACTCCTGAGCAGAGCCCCACAAAACATTGTCCATAGCCGTCAACTCTGTCTCGGATCCAAGTGACGTAGAGCTCATACTGAGCGTGCTCAGATAATCTGCTGCAGGAACCAAGAAAGCAGCAGGAGGAGGAGATGCACACAAGAGCCCATATGTTACCAAGTGTTGCTAAAACTGAACAAACTGACACAGGAAGGGTTAGAGAATATTTGCAGCTCACGTTCTGAGGGAGACTCCTGGACGCTGCTGCCGTGACTGTTGTAGCTGCAGCACTCTGGACCTCGCTCAGGAGAGTTCTGGCTCTGTGCAGAGATGCTATCACGAGTTTGAAGAATAGAGATCAGGTTCTCCGCTGTGGAGAGATAAGCACACATATATAATTAGCCTATCATTTGGGGTTAACTTGTTGCATGAAAGCATTAAGACACAGTCTAGAAAATAAAGTAGAGAGGTGATTTAGACAAGTGACATTAAAACACCAACACTTACCTTCTCTGAGTGCAGCTGAGAGCAGAGATGACGCTTGTCGAGGGCTCTCACTGTCAGTGTCTGGATTAACCAGCAGATGGCGATGAGGCACAGCCTCTGGTGAGTGCAGGTTCAGCTCTGTAAGCTCTGCATACAAATGTAGCTTCTCCTCCAAGCTGGTGCAGATACTTTGGTCTTGACCCAACAGTGTCTCTGCATAAGCATAGGTTCAGGTTTTAATGTTTTGTTGGAAATCATTTCACTCCTATTGTGAAGAAAAACAGATTATTCCTTAAAAATATGTTGATGTTGTTAATTGCTCACCTTGGAATTTGTTGATCTTCTGCACTCTCGCTTCTGCTGCTCTCCTGATCTCCTCTGACTCCACACCTCGATCTTCCTCCTCCTCTTCCTCAGGACAACTGTAGTGTAGATCCGATTATTACATGTTTATAACCAGACATTACACTGTTATTGGTAATGTATTTATTATATTGTTTTTAAGGAAATGTGCACAGAATTATTTCCACACCTTAAACTTGGTTGTATACAAAAGGTGGAAAACTCGGTGTTGTCGAGTGACACTGGTTACTTGACTAACCTCTCCACTGCTTGTCGAATGTGTTTCATCCATGCATTCCTCTCCTCTTTGGTGTTGGTGTGAACTTCATACATCTCTGGTCCCACTGATGAGGCGGAAATAAGGAACATCCCTCTCTCCTCATTAGCCACTTCTCTGACAATGAGCTTCTGAAGAGGGATGACAGGAGGCTTCTGGTCCTAAAGTAGTGGAAACAGAAGATTAAAACAGATTCCTCAAGTGAATACAACATTAAACGGTGCTAGATGGGTAGTTTGGATGTTGTTCTTGTGCCTTGTCTTACCACTGTAGCAAATATGAAGCGCTGGTCTTTCTCTTGTAAGAAAACCAGTACGTCTGTGAGCAGGAGGGCCAGAGTGTCTGAAACAGGAGTAAATACATATAGTATATGTATTTATAGAAAACAAATAAGGGTCTTGCCTTCAAAGGGCCTACACACCTTTTAGCCGCCCTGTGGCAGTCTTCCAGAAGACCAGCCCTTTGTGCTGCATGACCCTCTGCGGACTGTGAAGGTCCTGTTTCCGAAACACTTTGCCGTTCTTCAGTTTAGCAAAGCTCTTGTTCTCCAGCCGGGCCAGCACCTCCTGCAGCTCTTGACACTTCACATATTTACTTACGCTCAGGTCCACTGTAGAGATGATGTCACGGATCTGAGCCAAGGCCTTTGACAGGTCAGAATGTTCTTGACTTCCCTCTGTTGGTAAAGAGTCATATTTTTTTTAAACATCTGTTTGTTTAACAACCTCATTAAACTACGGCCCGTGGGCCAGGTATGGGCCAGCTAGGCTTTGTTATTTGGCCCAGCAAAAATTGGTACATGGTAAAAATTGTCAACTATGGATGTCCAATACTCAGATTTTAGTCAAAATCTGTTATCCTGATGCTGTCCTAACATTTAATTTCCAACATCAATATAGGCCTGGTAATATTTATTTATTTTTATTTACAGACCAGCGTATTAGTATAATGTATGAATACTGACTGATTTTTATCTATTTTAAGAGCAAACGTCATTTGGCAGGAATACAAAAACGACGAGACAACGTGAAATGCCAATATTGGGCAAAGTAAAGCGCATCGTGTGTAAAATACATCTGAGTTGTTGGTAGTTCCATGCTGTTGTTACTTCTTAAGCCCATGTTTTTCCAGTTTTTGACCCATATGTTGTTTTGCCATGACATTTTTGAGTAAATATTTCCTCAATGTCTGGACCTCCAGCAACCATTCACTTTAATACCTGTGTTTTGTTGCTTTGATCTTATTATTATGGTCTGGAACCACTCTGTGGTATTTACAGCTGACCTACCCTGAGTGTAGTGTAATATCCTCTCCAGCAGGACTGGGTATTTGGTGATGCGCTGAGTGACCAGCAGGATAAATTCTGGGACACCTCGTCTCCGAACCAGAGAGTTATTGCTCTGTTGCTGTGAAATGATGCAATACAAAAATTAATATGATTTTATGAATGATACAGATGAAACTACTTATATCTTTAAAGAAGGTGAGAGGTCTTACTCTGACAAAGTTTTGAAGTTTCTTGTTTTGTTGCTGCAGCTCTTTGAAGACATTGACAGCCTCTGTGTGGTGACTGCAAAACTCTCCATAAACCTGTTTCATCTTCTCAGCGTTTTCATCTGAGAACTGACAAGAAGACGGACAGATGGTCAGACAATGAATGAAGTTGTCATGTAGGTTAAGGTTCCTTAAAAACGCATGAGTGTGCTTCTCCTCTTTTGCGAGTAAAGTTATGATGAAGTTATGAAAGTAATGTGACGTCAATAGTCAAAAACCTCTGTCATACAGAAATTGTACCTACCTGTTCAAGGAGAGTGTCTCCAATCTGGTGGATTAGATAATCTTTGGGGTTGTCGGGTTGGGCTGCATCCTGTCGGCATTCCTGAAGAGCTGCAAAGAGGTTCCTGTGAAAGAGCAGCAGGGGGTCGAGGCAGGGGAAGATCCGGTCTACTGAGTCCATATCCAACTGCAGCTCCTCCAGCATGCCTCTCCTGAACACCTCCGACATGACGGTCAGAGTTTGGATGTGGTGCAACTCCGTCTGCATCAGCTCTGTAGGGAGTGTGGACATGAACACTGAGACGTCTGGAACAGTTTAGAAGAAACTGGCGCACTTGTTTGACCGCAGGCCACCTGCTGCCATCTGACAACTTCTTAAATGTTTAGCCATGACATCATACTTTAATTCTTAATTTATGATACAGTGTAAAGCTGGCCAAATGCAATGATTGGGTAAATAAAAAACAATCAGATGTGAAGTTATTGAAATTGATCACTGAAACAAACTTGCTCTTCTGAAAATAGTTATAATATAAATTATAGGAAAAAAATGGAAACCATGTGTTTACAACATGGGTCTCAAACTTGCGGCCCGTGGGCCATTTGTGGCCCCTTGAACAATATTTTGCGCCTCCGACCCTGATCAACAGTCCCCCTCTGCTTCAGTGTTGTATTAGACAGAGTCTATGTGAAACTGATTTTTTAATTACCGGTACATTTTTTCTTTTGTATTGAACACTGACGCGGCCCTTGGGTGAAATGATAGTGTGGGTGGTGGCCCTCAACTTATTTCCGTTTAAGACCCTTGGTTTACAACAACCTGCAACTCTGCAGACTAAATATACACAGTCATTTTCCATGTCACCAGGGACAGATCCTTTTTCTGCAGCTTGTTTTTGCCAGAGAATTATTAAACGGTTCATGAACGTACCATAGATGACATCTTGTCGTTTCACCGTGTGTCTGTCGTGCTGTTTACAGAACTCCGGACTGACCGCCACGCTCCAAGACTCTGCATCCAGCCCCAGCAGGTCTGCTGACAGGTCACTCAGCAGAGGAGTGTCCACAGGATCTGTGAGTGAAACAGGAATAAACAACTGTTAGCGTTTGTTACTGTAGCTGCTTTCACTACGATTAGGTGTTTTTATCAGAGATGTTCAAATCCTCCTCTGTTTCCTCACCTTGAGGAGTGACTGGTGGGTCAACGGTGGGGGGAGTTGTTGTGACCGGCGTTCCCTCATCACTCTGTGAGCCGTTTGTACTTGCAGCTGCAGAGCACTCTCCAAACTCCAGACCCACTGAGTCGCTGAGGCGCCTGTGGGGTGAAACAGCGCTGCTTATTTAACTGAAATACAAGTCGCTCATTATTTGGTGAAAATGTATCTTCATACTTGACTGTGTTACCTGCTGTCAATAGAGATGGAGAGGCTTTTTGTGAGGGGGGCAACTGTGTCTCTTTTCTCTCTGGCCACAATGGGCAGTGTAGAAGAGGAGGCGACGGAGGAGAAAGGTGAAGAGGAGGATGTCATGATAGAGGCTGAAGAGTTTTCTTTTGCGAAGTCTGAAAGAGAAAAGAGCAGAATAATAAGAAAAACTAGACACGTCAGCTTTAGGTTAGTCAAAAAGTTTTAAGACAGTTGATCACTTTCAAAATGTGACTCAAGTCAATGGACCTCCTTAATAAATCATTTACCGAGTGATTTCAGAATAATTTGTATGACTCAAGTTGTAAAGAATGGAAAAACAGCAGTTGAACCATCAGAAATAGAAAATCTCTTTCTCGTTTATTCTGCTGTTTATTTTAATAACCACACTCAAAGAGAACTGACAATCTCTCATAGTTAAACAAGTCAAGCAGTTTAAAGTAGAAATTGTTATCAGGCCAGTTCTGAACAGTGTGTTCCCTCAGACACTCACACACACACACAAAATGTGAAGATCAAACTAAAATAACACCATCACATAAGACAGTGGTCCGCAACCACTGGGCCAGGAACCGGTACTGGTCCGTAGATGAATTGGGGTGCAGGCCGCTGAAAAAATAATGTTTCCTTTTGCATGCATAGTTCATTCGGGTAGGAAGATTTTATAGGTAGAAAGTATTTCAGAATACCAGAAATGTATTAAGGTGTATTTATCTGTCACCACTTAATGACCAGTCCATGAAAAAATTAAGAGACATTTAATCGGTCCGTGGCGCAAAAAAGGTTGGAGAACACTGACATAAAGCACAGCAGCTCTCCCGCTTCTCATTCATGCACAATCACACACGTAAACACAATCCAGTCCATGTCCCCCGCTGAGAGATATTAAAATTTAACTTATTCTCCGGCCAGTGGAATAACAACATAGAGGAGGAGGTGCAGAGGGGAGGGCAGTGGAAATGGGAGGTCAGGAGAAATGGTTAACCTAATGCACGGCATGAGAAAGCAGGGAGGACAGGTGATGAGCGCACGATTCAAAGAGTAGGAGAGGGAAGGATGCGGTAGGGGTTGGGGTGGTGGTGCTGTAATTTCTCACTCACTCTGTGGGAGGGACAGTGTCTTGCTTTTCACCAGCACCGCATTCCTCTCCTGCGGCTTCTGTGGAGCGACAGAATCACATCAACAAGATCAGTTTCAAATATCAGACTTGTCGAGGTGCTGTTTCACTCAAGTCAATTTATGTCCAGCGTCAACCATTAAACAGCCCCCTCCGTTCCCACCCACCACCAAATATACAGTTCACTGTGTTGTTTGGAACATTCCATGAGTTCCATTGTCTGTATGAACTACGCCTGTCTTCACTTCAGAGCCTGATTCATATATATTGTCTTTGGAATTTAGCCTTTATTCTCCACGGCGCAGTATCACAGGAAACAAGGAGACAGAGACGGAGAATACAACTGCAACAAAAAACAGGATTTGACCTTGATGTTTGCACGCTTCACTGCACAGTGCCAGGGAGCTGTTAGACGTTTTAAAAGAGGAGGCTTAATGGGTTGATCTTGGCCTGACATTCCTGCCGATGTAGGACAAACTAAGTCCATCTCTAGGATCTACAAGTGTGTCAAAAAAAAAACTAAAAACCAAACCTCCACAGCAACAAATCTGCAGGGCAGGACAGATAGATGGCTAAGCACCGGTATGGTGGCAGGAGGAGAGCAAATTAGACCGAAAGAGATTTGGGCCTTCCAAGGAAAACATGGAAATCCAAACCCCATGGTGTTTGCTTTAAAACAGTGAGTAAAGAACAGCGTCTTCCAAAATGTCATGAAATATAAAGGTCAGAATAGAGTTTTTGGTTTCAAGTAACAGGTTGTTTCAGACGAACAGAATGTGGGCTGGATGTTTGGGTATCGAGAGCCTTTTTCTCTGCATTGCCACAGAGATAAGACAGTATGATTCACTGGGATTTAACAAGTCCAATGCCAGTCTTTTATTTTCTGTATCTGTATTTCTACAGGGCAGTTCAGTTTTACCGAGGGGAAAATGAATCATCCAGGAGCTTTGACTTAATGACATACATCCAAACTGTACGAGAATCGTCTCATGACTTCAGGACAACATGTAAGTTTAGGCTGACTGACATATTGGTCAAATAAATGGCGAGAGAGATAGAAAATAACTCTGGTTTTACAAGCTACTATAGAAGATCAGTAATAAGCTACAATTTTGCACATTTAGATTCCTTTGTATTGCAATGATATTTTATTATTTAATCTGGCATGAACAACAATCACTTTTTGTTTGGATGAAAGTATGTTACATTACCTTCCCACAGGCAGCAACGGCTTCTCTGCAGCTTTTATGGACGTGCAGAAAACAGTCTGCAGACAAAGATACACATGCATTAATTTTATCATTATTATGTCACACCATAATAAATAAAAGTGTCCACACGTGTTTTTGTGGACGGCGTCCCGCTACTTGTGTTTGGACGCGGAATGTGTGAGAGGAAGGAAACTGACGTCTTCCGCTAAACAAAACCACGTGCAGTGAGATTTACACAAACCCCAAACAGCGCAGCCACCAGGAGACGTAAAACAACAACAGAACTGACAATGTAATACTTACTGGAGCACTGAAGCAGCTCCTTCCCCGAAACAGACTTATCACAGGCCACACAGAGCGCAGGGCCAGATGGAGACACAGGAGTGAACTGGTGTCCACTGGATGCTCCGGACTTCTCCTTTCCTTCCTTGACTTCTTTGACCTTCACCTGAAACACAAGGCGTGAATTTCACAAGTTGTCCCTAACTCGTTTCTTTTAACCTTTGCTGTCGTTAATCACCCACAGGTCACTCTGTGGGTCTGTTGGTACCAGGCTGCACTTGGGTAACGTTTGATTCAGAACAACGTTATACATTGGAAATTACCTGATTATCTCCACCCATCTCTCACCTATATCCGCTACCTTCTAAAAAGATCTGCTCTGACTGGCAACACATAACCACTAAAACCCCTGAACTATGAAATGATCAGAAAACAAATATCCTGGAAAGTTTCTCTGCGCAGGGTAACCAGTGAGAAGACTGAATGGTCTAGATCTTCAAAGCAGAAGACAGCTTCATTTAACAACCAGAAATATGGCCTTAATTCCACAAGATGTTCCTCAGCATCAAGCCAGCACTATATTATATGCCTCTCTTAGACAATAAAGCCTTAAAAACTGCTTCCCCGCTTAAAGACCAAGTGTTGCTGCTTGGTCTCTATTAAAAGAGAAGTAAAATATTATGAAGACACATCCTATTACGTTGCATACAAAGTACTAGCTTTATGCCTGTCGTACCATTTTATTAAGTTGACACCTTAGGGGAGCAGGGGTCTCAAACTTGTGGCCTGTGGGCCATTTGTGGCCCGTAGAATGATATTTTGCGGTCCCCACCTTGATGTAAAGTTGAATTTATAATAATATTTTACAGTTTTATGTTCTCCACATTTTATGGTAAATCCTAAAGTTCTCAAAACCCTGATCCACAGTCTTCTTCTGGTTCAGTGTTGTATTACATAGAATCTATGGGATTTTTTTTTCTTTTTTGTATTGAACACTGAAAGCTCACGCGCCCCTTCTATGAAATGATAGTGTGGTTGGTGGCCCCTCAACTTGTTTGAGTTTAAAGGCAGTGATAATGACACCATAAGCAGCAGGAGTTCAACTTCCTGCTGGAACACACCTGTGGAAGTGATGTAAGCAGAGGTTAAGGGAACCCTGGACAAGCTGCTCCGTTTAAGTCATGTTTAGTCAGTGGGGATCATGATTGTTGTGGATATTTATCCTCTCAGCAGGACGGTTGAAGGGAGGGCAACGTAAAGAAGATCTCCTCTGTTTATTTTCTCATCAAATTTAGCAGGGAAGTTCACAAGCACGTGTTTTTTCTGACCGCTCGTGCGCATCAGGCCTTCGTGTCTACATGGAGACACATGCACACGTGTTTATAAATTAAAGCGTGTACTATGGAATGTGTTTTGGTTCCCCACGCTGTGTGAAGGGGGGTCCTTAAGTTATGTAAGTTGATATTTTTCCTGTATCCTGTTGCTAAGGGGCTGTGGAAGGACAATTAATCTCCCTGGTCAAATGAAGACTTGCTGCAAAGGCATCTCGGACTGACTTTTCAATGATCTACTCAACAAGACATTTTACCAGCTGTTAATCTTCTTGGCTTCAACATAAACCCAGTTCATATATAAGTGCAGAGGACGTCCTCACTGCTGTACTCCTACAGTGCGGTGTAACGTAAATTTTGAGTCGGGTGACACTGTGGGTCAACAACATCATGTACAAACCTCCTCTCCTTTCGGCTTGTCCGTTTTTCAGGGGTTGCCAGAGTGAGTCAACAATTTTCATCTCACCCTGTCCTCAACTCTGACTCCAACTACCTCCATGTCCTCCCCCACTGCATCCATCAATCTCCTCTTTGTCTCCTACCTGGTAGCTCCATCTCATTCTTCTACCAATGTATCCAGTGTCCCTCCTCTGAACATGTCCAAACCATCTCAATCTGGCTTCTCTAGCTTTTAACGTCATGTACAAATTTTTTTTTTATAATTATTATTATTTTAGCCCCAGATATGTGTTACCTTGGTCTTGTTGCGGTTGCTGGACATTCTGCTCTTCAGGAAGCTGAAGGTGCGGCTGACCTTGTACTTTTCCGATTCGGCTTTGGACGGGATTATGTATTTATCCCATTCTTCATCCTCGATCCTGTGTTAACAGTAAACATTTCAGTCAGTTCCCAATATCCCCACTTGGCTTCTTGATGTCTGTTTAAACCAAGACATGCGTTCACTCTTTAAAACAAACATTTACCACAGGAGTTTTTAAGGAAGTATTCTAAGATTTGAAAATTCCAGGGTCACCGGTGTCATGCTGGAATGAAAGAATGTCCAGACAGTCTTTCAGGCCCCCCTGCTCTACAGATTATTACTCTTAACAACATGCTTGGCATGCCTGTAAGTCGCAGTGGACTCTAGTGGAGACTATTTATAGAGTGACCTTGGCACAATGCAATTAATAATATGTCAACTATTTCTAGAATTCTACTGTATAGGACTAGGACTAGGCAGTATCTGCAGAATAAAGAACAGAACATGCAACTTCACATTCAACTTGTAGTACATCAGAGTCATAGAATACACAGATATTATTTCACCCCTTGCGGAATTGAAAACTAACACCTGCAGAAGAGTCGGGACATATTATAAACTCCAGTAAATTTCAACAGAGAGCATCAGACCACCTTTATCGTACTGTTCCCTCCTGCATGAATAAAATGCTGATATCGTACCGACTTTTCTGCGAGTGCAGTTGTACATAAAACCAAGACAAAGTGGTGAAAGACCCAGATGGTTATTGGATGAGTAGGTAGCATGACAGGGTTAGAATGAGTTAAGCCATGCATGCATGGCCGCCAGGTTGTTGTGGGGAAAACATACTCTTTGAGGAACTCTGAGAGGGTGAGGTGTTGGACCGATGAGCTGCTTTCCTCCTCGGCCGACTGGGCCCGTTTACGGAAACCCAAAACCCTGTATGGATATAACAACACCTCAGACCGGACCTTTGTTTTCTCAGACAGTGTTTGCCCTCCTCTTCCTATAAAGTGACTTTCCTTTTCCTCAAATGTCCCTTCTCACGAATGGACTTGATGACACTCTGTTCTGTTACAGTAAAACATTCCCTTTAGTTGATTTATATCATATTTTCTTTGGGCTTCCTAAGTACTGTTTGTGTTTTTGTGCTAATATAAAATATTTTAAAACAATAACTTTTACAATGTGTTTGCGATTCTTGTGTTTTGACACAGTGAAACTGCTGGTACAAATTCCTGTTGTTTTGCTTTTCCATTAAGGTTGTAACAAGTAGCTGAGTATTTACACCGGTTGCTCTTCCTGGAGCCTGCCCATTGGGGGCGATAGTAGGAAACCAACACAGAATAACTCCATGCCAGGTATGACTTTTCAATTCCTACTATTAAGTTTGTTAATAATTATCACTGTTTGAATTATGAACAAAAATAATTCAACAAAACCACCAAGTTTGCTTAAATAAATACAATCTCCTAGAATAGTTTGAACTATTTTCTTATTTGCCTCATGGGAGTTATGTTGTTTTTTGCTCTTTGATTGAGACTTTCTAATTATTCTGTGTTAATCTGCATAAAAAATAATGTTCTGGTATAATTCTAATCTATTTGGTCACATTTTGTGGTAAGAATCTTTAGAAATCTGTGGTAAAAAGCAAAGTTATTAGCAGAAGAATAGCATGAAGCTGTGAGATGAAATTCAACATGATATGATCATGGATCCAGTGGTTGTTCATTAGAGCAGCGTTTGTCACATGACAGAATGGTAGGTCAGTAGTAAATACGTCAGAGAGGATGAAGGCCGTATGTGGAGCACATACTACATGGTCAGTCTCTGTGATGTGGCCTAGGAATGAGTGGGGTGATTGTGAGGTTTTGCGTCCAGGAAAAACCCTCAGTTTCGTTGTTTACTCAGTTATTTTTGAGGTTTCAATTCCAGCGTATGCCTTGCACCAGGAAGTTTGCCACATCCTGAACACTCAGACCCCCAACCACACATTCAACACTGGAGATACACATAGAAACAAGCAATTCTCAAACTGATTCTCATAACACCTGGACCACCCGAACAAAACCCTTCACATCTGAGCAGGCGTCACCTCAACTCTGTTTTTTTACCTTTTCTCTCTGGGTGTCTCTGTCAGGCTGAACGCTCTCTGCTCTGTAATGAAGAGTGAAAACGTTAGGCACATCGGTTCATCCAGGATGATATTTTGAGACATTGTGACAAGAAGAAACAAAGAAGTTTATAGAAATATGAATCAAATGTATGGAGAAAACTGCATTCTAAGAATAAACTGATTCAGCCTCAAATTCAAGAATCCCTCAAACAGTCTGAAACCTCTACAGAAGAACAACAAACACAGCAAATGATGGTTGCATTGAAAATCCAGATGCCGGTAAACACAAGAGAAAAAGAATAGAAACCAAAAGGGAACAGAACAGAGACCAACTGCAAGCAAAAGGAAACCTCAGAGGAGAAAGAATTTCTCCCCCAGATGATCTATCAGAGATATGAGAAGGATACCAAAGCTTCAGGACATAAAACCTTCCAGATTTAGCTCAGAATTTGTGACTCATTACCGAGACTTTAAAGTCTTTTTGTTATTAAGACAACAGTCTCTGCGTTTGGCTTGGGAGAAAGTCTGTTTTTGATGGAGCAGCCGTTACCAGTAATATTGAAGATGCTTGTTTTCTTTTTTCGCTGAGCGCGTGGTTTGTGCAGTGCACACTGCAGCCACCAGCAAGAATTTCATCTCACCATGTGTTCAAAGCTGCACAATTTGAATGACAACTAGAAGTGGTATTTTTTATGAGTGGGCGAAAAAGAAAAAAAATCTGAAAACTATTTTAAACCAACTAAATTTAACAACTCTCACAGACATTCCTCAGCTCACAGTTTTATATAATTGTGCTGGAACACATTCAAATGGTAATGATACCGAGGCATTTCTGTAACAGTTAATTATATAAAGTAAGACCAGACAGAGTCTTTTAATTGTGCAGCTCCTGATCACCAGCCACTTGTCCCCAAGAGGAAAAATAGGACTAGTAGAAGAATGATTCACCAATTAGACGACGCTGTCCTTGTACTTACTAACTTGGTTGAGGCGAGAGAGGGATTTAGAAAGAGATAAAGCCTGAAGTAACGAACGACCACCGCTGAACGCACCATCTACATGGGATAAAATAAGACCTTAATGCTGGAAAACTCTCTAACATGGAGGAGTTGTTCTGTCACAGAGAATCCGAGTGTAAAACATCCATACAGGCGTCAGAAGCCGAGCTCAACGGCTACACCTGTCCGACCTCCTCAGACATATCTGTCCATTCAAAGGACTCCAGGGAACAGAAGAGTCCAGAGTTCACTCACCTTCTGCTTGGTCACTGATAGTCGCCTCTCGGTTTAGCAGCGGCCTTGACGACTTGGCTTTGGGGGAGGAGTAGGAGTAGGAGCGTAGACGAACCTCGGCCTCCTCTGGGTTCTGGGTGAGCAAAACAGATCAGACACAGTGAGCAGACACTGGCAGGTTCAGTCCTGCGGAGAAGACGCAGCAGACCGCTGCAGGGCTGGGGGAGTAATGTCTGACTTTTATCCACGTTACTCAGCTGGTGACAGTCTGGTTTGATCAACGGAGGATTTTCTGCATGACAGGAAGCTTCTCTATATTGAGTATAGACAGGTTTTTCTGAGGTTTTTCTAAACATTATCAGTACAGTCTAATTCTAAAGTCCTGAGGAAAAATATAAAATAATTTGGACTTGATGATTTGTTCTCGTCTCCCCGCCCCCTTTAATTACAAGCCCCAACCCAAGCAAAATTTCAACTTTTTATTTATTTTTTATATAACATTAAGTACGTTTTGGCAATAAAAAAAGATAAATTATTATTATTAATTTATTGCCCGATAATTGCCTGGAACCCACTAGAAAAAGGTTTGTGGTCCCAAAAGTCCTGGTGGATCAGGACTTTGGGTCCAAGACAACAGTGATGGTACCTTGGTGCAGGTCTGTGTGCTGTTGGACTGTGGGGAGTTCAAGTCTGGTGATGTGTCAAAGGAGTCCCTCTCCTCTCTAGAGCTGGACCGCAGGAAGGTCTGCTGCTTGACAGAGGAGCAGGGGTAGGAATGTCCCAGCATGTCCTCCTCTTCACTGTCACACTCCACGCTTGGACTGTTTATGTGTTTACACGCACAGAGAGCAGAGAGACACATGTTACCATTCTGCATTTACAAATCCCAGTGTCACGCACTGCAGGAATATAAACAAACAGCCAAGGTTTATTTTATTATGCTAATTTTGTTCCCCTTCAGTTTTCCAGAGCGATGACTCATCACAGCTGGAACACAGCAGCATAATATTGGGCCAGGCTTAGAATCCCAGCTGTCACCTTATTGCAATGCGTCATCAGTGCGTGATGATAAAAATCATTTGACTTTTCTTCATTCTCTCTGCATCAGACTTAAAACAGGCTGTCATTTACATTTGGCAGACGCTTAAAAGGAATCTACAGAGGAGAATTAACATTATCCCTTTCTGCAAATGGAACCCATGACGCTGTGCTCTCTGCGTCAGAGGCAGGCCAACTACTACACTATGGAACCAGGCTGTCATACTTGCAGCCTTCAGCATGGAAGCTCTTGCAGAACTGAGGGAAGTGGAAGGAATGTTCAGCAACTTCAACGGACAAACAGCTCAATTGTGTCCAAACTTCCTGTCATTTTTGCACCTTTGCTGACGATGGTGTCTGCGTAAACACGAATCTAAAAAGGTTTTGCCAAAATTCCAACCATCTGATTGTCTGTCTGTCTCAGTGTGACTCAGTGTTGGACTACTGTTGGCCAAGTCTTTAACGCTTAGATCACAACACGACCCTGGAGTTCACATGTCTCTAAGTTTGAGGTAATGTCTATGAATATTAGAAGGTCTGAAAGACTGACTTTGAAACAACGACCAACCTTAGGCCACGTCTGGTTTCAGCCAAACTGCATCCTTTGTGCTTCAAAGTAGGAGACGTCGGCAGGAAGGGTTGTTTCTGACGCCTGTGCACTCCTTCAAATAAACGTAAGGCGGAAGCCAGGGGAGAAGAGGGAAAGGATGGGGAAGCAGTAAAAGGAGAGGTGGGGGACATGCGAGGGGATGCCTCCCTGTGATCCTCCAGGCTGCTGCTTTGGAATCCCCTTTCATCAATACGAGGTGAGGACGGGTGTCGGTTCTGGGAACAGTTTCCTGAGTCAGGGGGAGTCCTGGAGACAGAGTCCCAGCAGTGGCTGTCATCATGGGGCCCTGGACTGACCTCGTCCTCCCCTGGAGAGCGGTATCTGATGTCAGCATCTTCAACCTGGAACGTGAGAAATTGGGTGAATTCATCCAGGAGAAACTTTTTTGACTGGAGCGACGTCTGAGCTGCAATTTTGTTTTTGGATGTTGACGGTCTCCCAGGTGGATTTTGGAACGGGTGTCAAACTCATTTTCACCAGGAGGCGTCATTGCGGTTACCCTGAAGAGGGAGTTGTGACCGAAAGACTTTATAAAAGAAACTATTTTTAAATATAAAAACAGTCTAATAGGATAAAATTCAGGACTTTAAGGCAAAGCTGGCCACACAAATTAACTTATTAGATTTTAGTGTCCTGTGGGCCTGGAGTTGACCACGTATTTAAAGAGTTCACAAAAAGGCGACTGGACTGGACTTGATTCCTTGAAGACCTCTAAGGGATTACAGACCTGAGCAGCTGAGTCCAGTTGTCTTAATCTAAACATCACGTAATAAAACTTCACAAAAATATTTAGACTAAAAATATTTCAACTTCATAAAAATATATAATAAAAAGCCAACTCACCTGGTCCACTACCATAGCATTAGCGTAAACTCTGTCCTTGCCGTGTATCATGGCTGACAGTCTGGCAGCTGCCGCCAAGGTTGGGGATGCGGCCTGGCTCTCCTTCCTGGACTGGTTCTTGTCTGAATGCAGGGAACGAGCCACAGAGAGCGAGTTAGTGAGAAAAACAAAAAGAAGGTGAGAGAGAAATTTCTCGATATTACATTCGGTTTCCACAGCGACACCAAATAACTCCTCACAAACACAGGAAGTGACATGGACATCCTGGGCAGTTGCAGATCATTGTTCTGGACCACAGGCCTGTGTGTGACTGTCTGCATCTGCCTGAATGGCTCCTTGCACTCGCACGTGAATGGGTGTGCACCGGCCTGTGAGAGGGCATCTGTTGGCATGTTTTTGCCCCACCCAGCCATGGATACAGTGGGTGGAAATAAGTCCCGGTGAGCACACAGTAGCATTGACTGGAAGCCCCCGAGCACAGTGGAGTCACTGTGAGCCGTAACCTGGTTTTGCTGTTAAACAGGAGAAAACACTCCTGCTCTGAAAACACACACAGCTCCCTGTGGGAAGCTGCTCCGTACAAAACACAGCTCCTCCACAACATGCGTTCTCACCGAGTATTTTCAAGCCAGTACTCTAACCACACCACAGCCCTGACTACAACAGACCTTTGATGAGACACAGTCAGATATTGTCCCGGGTTATTTGTTCACTGTCTGGAAATTTAATAAAATGCAAAGTAAATACTCGACTGACAGAGGAGTTGTGAAAGAGAAAACACAGCCTGGATATTAATAGACTAAATCCAGAGTTTGTCCTTCAGTTGACTTCAAACAAAAATCTAAATGTTGATTACACTGAAAGATGTTCAGACTTTTTTTTTTATTCGCCAGATGTAATGTTTCAGTTAAATCAGGTCTAAAATTAGACGCTCTAAGAACGTCATCATCTTCAAAAGGTCACGTGGCCCAATCCACGTCTCAGCAACAGCTGCCAAACAGGGTCTGACTTGAGAGACTGCTTTGTCGGCAGAATGTAAAGCAAAAGCTCAGGGGGTTTTGATCAAACAATCAACTTTATCCATTTGTTTTCGTGACTTAGGTGAAGTAGCAGATGTTCAATAGTTTCCACTCTCCAAAAAAAAAAAAATACCAGATAGTGTTTTAATCAACTTGTTTCCAGGAATCTGTCTCCTTGCTTTGTGGGAGGTTGGTACATAAATATCCCGGTCTGATCATCTTGAAGACAACCAATGAATGATATGGTGTAGAAGGAAATATATCTAAAGTTTTTTTTTTTTTTTTCGGCTAGCAACCAATACATCGTTATCTGTCTATAAAGGTTATGTAATCACACAATCATTTGCTCTGTTGTTTACCGTAATGTACCATTCTCTTATATTATAAGTCTATAGTATTTATAGTTGCTGCCCTCTACTCGTATTTTCTCTGTTTTTAAACTCATTGAGGTTGAGTAGAGACAGTTGCGGAATATTTCTTTACTACTCATAAATGAGGAGCTAGACAACTATGGCAAAAATAGTTATAATATAGATAGATACATAGGCAAAAATAAATCGTTTGAGGAAAAAACATCGTAAGTTTTCATTGTTGCATTTATTAAACCTTAGTTTGGAGGATTAGCTCAGGTCACTCGGTGACGCAGTTATAACTCTGACGGTGTCACCTCTAACTGTCCTGCTGGAATTAGCCACTGGTGCGTATGTGTCTGTCATTGTATACATGGTCCATTTCCTGTCAGCAGCCCCCAGCCTCTAAACATTATATTAATACTCACTACCAGTAAAGGTTTAAGCCGTAGACCGAGAAAACATTTCAGCATTTTTAACTTTAACCTTTGGTTTGTCAAGCTACAAAATGATGTGTTAAAGGTTGTATTGGTTGAATTGCAGAGTTCATTCACACTGTTACGACCCTAGTGACAGTTTTACCTTTAATGCCAGAAGCTAGGCCGCTTCGGTAAAACCTCAAGACTCTGCAGACCTATTTAAAGACAAATTAATGTTTTTTTAGGCTCCGCTCTCTAGAAAACAAGGAGTCAGAAAATAAATCACACCAACAATTGGCTTTGCTTCCTGCGTATGCTGAATCCAATAAATCCAGGAGGCAACAGGGAGTCAAGCAGACATTGATGAGGACACCATATGAACCCGCTTCCATGCACATCAAATTTGGAGGAACAGACTCAAGTTTAACCACCGCAGGACACAGCGAGCCCAGTCCACATCAACACCAACCCACTGAAAGTCAGAAGTATTTCTGCTCCGGCATTAATCTCATTATTTATACAACCGAGTGCAACCGAGCCTGTAATCAGAAGGAAATGGCAAAAACACTGCATAAACATTGCAATCAGTTATTTAAGAAAAACAGTTACTCCATGCGGGAGCCTCAATCTTTGTCTACAGCATGGGGCTTCTTAACCTTTTTGATCTCAGATTTAATGCAGACAGTAACATTTTTGGGAATGGGGTTAAAGATTCAGCTGCAGGAGTATTTTTTACGATTTTTTTTCCCTTTTGTAAACTCTTTTAAAAATCTTATTACCTGAGCTTTCTGTCTGATGCATTACTGTGACCATGTGGTCAAAGCGGTCGAACTTAGCAGTCCCACTTTTTTTCCCAAATGTTTTGCTGCCCTCTAGATGGCGCTGCCGGCCCAAATTGGGCCACGATTCAACGGTTAGTACGGCATTGGTGTATAGGTACAATTCACAGTACAAAATGTTTTAGGGCTGGTACAACGTCAAATCTTCAACTCCAGGACCAGGATCCTGTTTTGTTTAAAAGCTGGTACAGTTAGATACCATCCCATGTGAGGAAGCTGAGAGACAGACAGGCATAATAGTCCATGTTCTACACCAGGTGTGCAGCCAGAATTTAGCCCCACAGGTCCGACCCATAAACACTTCTGGGGTGAATGTTCTTGTTGTCGTAATCTATGTATGGGTTTAGTTTCAGGGGGAAACGACAAGGAAACAGACTTTAAATATCACAAGTTTACAGCAAATGATTTTTTACTGGAGTGTCAGTCTTAATCACGGGGACAATGAGCAGGGCTATTAGTCAGGGCTTATTTCACATCAGATATCAGTTTACTCCCAGTGATGTGATATTCAGGTCCCTGAAAGAAGGTCTCAGCGTCTTACAGTAGCGATGAATTGAGCAGCGAGAGAGGTTTTACAGAGGGCCAGACAAAGAAAGTAGTCACTGCCAGGTTTGCAGAGCAGGCCAGTTAAACTCAGAGTGTGACCCCGTAACCCGTGCACACCCCTGGGGAGAGAGAGGGAGAGATTGAGCAAAGCAGCATAAAAGGGGTGAGGGTTGGCTGTCACAACGCTCCTTTCTCAGCGACTAGAATTCAAAGAAATAAGACAGGATTATGAGAAGTGCGTGAACGCCGTAGTGTCTTTGTATAATGTGAGAGCTAACATGAACCAGGTTTTGGTCAGGCATGAGAATGTCAGACCGTTTGCTCACGCTAGTCGAAATCTGCTGATTTATGGCTACAGGAACAAAGGGGAGACTTTTTAATACTCTCCGCTGGTGGTCACTTGAGTTGCTACCTCATGATGTAAGCCTCACATAAATCAGTGCAGCAAACAAGTGTCAGGATGAAGAGAGCTGGGAGAGATTAGGGGCAGAATGAAATAACAAGCAAATGGGTCTAAAATGGGAGAAAAATAATCGGAGCTCTGGCTGTTATGGCCTTATGTAAGAAGAGGTAATTATTTGACTGGAGACTCTGGGGAGGGCAGTTTAAATCATTAAAACAATTGTCTAGCAACGTCTACAAACCCACTCTGAGTTATGACACCTGCGGTCCGGAGACCCCGGTCCAAGCATCACAGAGCGTTCCCTTTGTGTTTACGTTTCAGTGCGTGACACACAGACCAAAAGGTAAAAGCAGCCATCAATCTTCAGTCAAGAGAAACGGGACTGTGGTACAACGCACCTGAAAACACAACAGAGCCGTGCCGGTGCAGTGAGGCATTTTGGTTTAGAAAATTCCAGTTTGGAAGTGTAAAACTGCTCACATTCGTCTGCTGCTGATATCTGCCAGTCAGTTTCATGAGGCAGAACGCAGGTTTATGTAAGAATTTCTCAGCGTCAGTCACAATTAAGAAGCAATAACTCGGGTAATCTCTCTGAGGTTTTTGTAAGATGAGGAAAAGAACACTGGAGTGGATCCATGACATGGACGAGGCAGTAACTCGATATTACTCTCTTTCTCACCCTCTTCGGAACACATTCATCTCCACACACAGGTTGAAATTCTTGAAGGGTCTGAGATGTTACAAACACATTAACATCCCATAACTGACACTATTTTGAATCAGTCTTTGAAGACTTGAACACCAGTAACCATAGTTGATCTTCAACTATTTACAATACAAACACTAATATCAACCGCAGGTGTCCTGACTTAACTGTGGAGATACAAATTAAAACCTGGATCTTGTTGTTGTGGCTCCAGCTGTCACTGATGGACACCGCTCCTCATTCATGCAACAGTGTGGTCTCAGAATGCCTAAAGTTCCAAGTCACTCAATCAGTCTCGAGTGGACATCTGACATTCCCCAACCTACTGTCACATATCGGGTTACATCACTGCAAACACGCCGTTATCTCACCCTGCTGGTGACTTAGGCCTATGACTAAGTATCTGTAATGGGAACAATCTAATTTTAACTTTATTGTTCCACAGTTGACGGTGAAATGTGCCCACAAGGCAAGATGTTAGCCATAAATTTTTCCATTTGTAAACATGACGCAGCTTTAGAGCCTGGCTCACAGTACGGGCAAATCCATAAACACCACATGTGAAGACTGTCCTTACTGTCTAGAAACCAAAACGTCAGTTGTGTAAATGTATTTGCGAAGGTTAAAAGTGGTTCGGTTCATATTCCCGGCAGCTGGTACTCATACATCTGTGAGTGTAAAAGAAACAACACAGTAAGTCAGTTCCCTCTCCGCTACCTTTTTTCCCCGTCTTCTTGTGCATCCTCATCTTGGGAAAGGACGGCCAAGAGTAGTTGAAGGGAGAATCTGAGTCAGAATCCATGAGTTGTTGTCTTCATCCACACAGCTTCAAGTGTTAAACAGATTTAAAAGAAAAAAAAAGGAAGCGGCCTCACGTTAAATCATCCATCTACCCCCGGCTGAACAGAGTGCAGAAAAGCTACAGCACTCCAGAGTCCCACTGTAGACACTGACACTTTAGGAGTGAGCCAGCATGTTCCCCTCTGTCTCCCCCAAATCCCCTCCCCCTAAAAATCTTACCCTTCCCCCTTCACAACTCTGAAACAACTGTCCAACAGAGTCAGGACCGAACTCTTGCCTTCTCTGTCCTCACTTCTCCTGGACTTTTTGCTCTGTCTCAGTTCCGCTACCTCGTCTTTTTGGTCGGTACAAAGCAAATCTGTCTCTTCTGTCTCAGTTGCTACATCAAAGTGGCAGCATGGGGAGAATGGTATTGACAGCTGGAAAGAGTGAGTGAGCAGGCGAGTGTGTGAGTGAGTGAAAGAAGCCGAGGTAGACAAAGTCAAATATAGGAGTGACTTCAGAACTCCGAGTGAAGACAAACACGAGGGCAGACAGCTTAGCGGAGGTAAGTCTTGAGACGCAGGAGAAATCATTAACCCTGTGAGTTCATGATTGTCTCACGCACATGTTATGGCTGCCGATCCGTGTGGACTCTCCACAAGACGAGCCATTCACTGTGAATTACTGTGAAACACGTCGGCTGCCACGTCTGAAGAGGGTTCTTCCTGATCACTCCATTCTCTCTTTATATTTTAGCATGTCAAAGACAGGCCCGGGGTAAAGGGGATTCTGTGGTGAGCCAGTGTGTGTAGGGGGGGTAATCAGCAGGTCAGCAGGCTCACCATGGAGACAGCAGCCAGAGACGCTGGTGTTTTGCTCTTTCATTTTCCTCAACTTGGCAGCTCGTAGGAGTACAGTGGTCCATTGGCAGCAGCAGGATTAAATGCAGTTTTGGGTACAGGTTGTAAAAGCCGGCCGGTGAGAGAGTGAGGGGTTTAAAGAGACGACAAGACAAAGGTTTGTCTGGGAAGAGGCCAAACGTGTCGAATAAATGCTCATAAATGAAAGAATGTGTTGGGAAAAAAGGGGGATGAAAGTGTTTTCTCGACAGAAAAATACAGAGGTGTGTGTGTGTGTGTCATAGACTGTGTGAGGTTAAGTATTTTTTTCCGTTCTCTAATTAGATCCTTCAGCAGGGGTCGCTGCTTGTTAGCGCTCCCAGTGTTTTGCTCACCGTCTGTTGTCACTGTGCCAAAGTATCCATATCATAAATAACCCCCCAAACTCCTTCTGTTGCCCCTCTCTCTCCATCTTCTCCTCCCCCTCACACACCCACACTTTTTTTCCACAAATTTGCTCTAAAATACACACACATCATTTGCACACTTCTCCACTCTCTTCTCACTGGGATCTCAACAAGCTCCTGGAAGACAGCATTCAGCAAAGCCCTGGCAACCACCATTCAGAACAGATCACCCCCTCCTCCCCTCCCAACAACCTCCCCTCTCCTTTTAACTCCCCACGAAAAACCCTTTTCCCCTCTTCAGAGTGCTCTCCCCAACCACATGGTCCCACTCAAACACACAAGACACAAACACACATTTTTTTTGTAAACAATTCTCCATAGACATATAATGTTGTTCTAGGTGGATAAAACAAATCTTAGTCTGATTTTACTCCTGATCCTGATTTAAATTTAACACCATATGCGTTGCATTTATACTCTTGATTATCTCTTGAACCATTAAAATATGGTAAACTCAATATACACTCAGTGAGTGTTTCCAAAAATGCGTTACCAAAAAATCAGTGTCCCCAAACAAGGACATCACTTTTCGTCCGTTGCGCTGTATTATTGGTTTTACTGTGTTTTTTTATGAATTTCCTATATTTTCTATTATATATACAACATGTAAAGACATTAAGTAACACACAAACACAGAGTATTGCAAGAAAAATCCTGTACTAGCGTGTGAACAGGCTTTGTGAAAGTTACGTTAAGTTTTTTGCCATATTTTTGGTGCTATGATCCCGTCTAAGGGGTTCGTAAATGGTTAATATCCACATCATTAATGTAGTAACAATCGCGTCTCTTCTTCTTGGGTTGTTGCACATCTAGTTTCGGATTGAAACTCCGGCGATGAGCAACCGCTGTACATCCATGAATTTATATATTTGTCCATATATTATTTGGGGGCTTAAATTAGACTGTTGTACGTTCACCTTCCAACCTAGCTGCGCGGGCTAAACATACACTCATTACAACACCGACACCTGATACAGACCTAAATTAGGACAAAGACAAGTTTGACACTGAGTGTACAGGAACTGATGTCAGTATTTTTCCCATTAGCCTCTTGCTTAGACAGACCCTTTTCTGGATGCTCCTATTTTATATGAGTGTTGCCACGTCATTAGTTAATTCATGCACTTTAGAGAATGCTGACCTGGTTGACTTCAGTTTCTTCCAGTAAGATCGCCACAGTTGTCAAAGCTCATAAACATAATGCCAGTGCAGACGTCAACAGGTTCTGACAGTAAATACACTGAAAATTCTCAACATTGTACAGTAGGAAATGTACCAGCTTTTATTACAATGTGGGTTCTGGGTGTTGGGATGCATGTGTGTTTTGGGGGAGGGGTGGGGTATTTGAATTGTGGGGGCATTTGAAGGGCAGGGGTGACAGGGAAAGGAATGGCACCTCAAACTCATGGCTGAAGAAAGTGAAAAGGATTTGATAAAAAGACCAATATACGGTGCTCTAATATATAATAAGGTTGTAATATTGCAATATATTCTTAAATTCAACAGCTGTACTTATAAAGTCAATGTAGTTTGGACTGGACGGAGAAAAGTACTGACATCAAGTAGACGCAAAAGGGAGGGAACGACAGCTACGTTCAAAATTCCTCATCTCCTGCTGAAGCTCTGGCTCTGGAGGTTGTGTCTGTGTATTTGATGACGCATTAGTGCAAGAAAACATCCACACTGCACACAAAGAAAAAAAAAGGAATTTGCTTGATTTCCTAGTAACAGAAAATGTCCCTTCGAGGGAATATAAAGGAGAGATTGAAATATTCGCTGTGAAACACGTGTATAAACCTGAGTCATTTTGTGGCTGATGTTTTTTTCTTCTTTCGAAGAGAAACTCAGAGGCTAACATGGAGAAAACAGATTTCAAGTGACTGATGTTATTCCGTCTGAACCACAAATGGTCTTTCAGGAGTTCGAACAAGGTCGAATGGTGGACAGCCTTCAGTGAGTGTGCAGAATGTATGAAAACCCCACACTGGCCAACACACACACACACACACGGATACACTGACTCGTACAGCACGCACACATGGAAATATAGCATGGAAAACAACACCAGCCACAGGAAGTTAAGATTGCAGATGTCCAGTGCCAAGTGTTATAAAGCCTGAAGCCTCAGCTGGTCACCACAACATTCTTACACTGAAGCATCAGTCTGCTCCTCTGCAAATCCAGCCAACTATTAACCCACAGGATGTTCCCATTCCCAAATCCTTCCTCTTCCCATCCAGAGGCAGATTAGAGCGGAGCCACCTTCCAACACCTAGTTAGGACTGTTCCCTATTCTGGGTTTGCTGTCAGCCTGGCAGGAATAACTTGACAAAGGATTATTATTACATCTACACAACTGTACAGAGATCCCTCTTTACTCCTGTCAGGAAGATGTCGCGCCAGTGTGTATTTTTAGATACAGTAACGTCAATGTCAGATGTGTGACATGTAACAGTCCCAGCATCATGTGCCTGCGATGCCAACTCTGCAGGTCTTGTCTGTGAGGATTCTCATTCATCCAGGCCATGAAATCCCTGGAGGTTAGTTGTTAAAAACTGGACTCTTCTTAGTTTGAAAGACATTGTGTCCCTTAACTGAGTTTCTGATGAAGTTTCTCAATTGAGGGACCAGAAATCTTCCAAACTCCAATAGGAAGTCCAGTTGCTTCATCTAACCTCTTTGGGTATTATGACCAGGATGAATCAGTGTCCTGGCAGCATAATGCAACAAAGAGACTGAGACTCAAGCCACAATATTTCCTCCTCAAAACAGTTTGTTGCCGTGTAAGAAGAGCTACACAGTGACGAAAATCCCAGATGAAGGGACGCGTGACAAGCCAGGCCGCTGAAATGCAATCCCGAAACAAAGTGGGGAGAGTGGACAGCCACAGGCTAGTGAGGCTAGGACTGAGATTCAAGTTCTCTCCAGGAAACAAAATGTTTCCTTCCTGATTGTAAGCTCCTTGGATAATTCCCCATGAACTTAACAACACCTAACAAAACAATGTTGGATTCGAGTTGTCACGAAAGACGGTTTACAGCTGCACCACTGTGGGTTTGACAACAAACGTGTGTCTAAAAACAGACGGCGGCCTGACTGGAAAGAAGGTCTTTAGAGGTTTTAGTTTGGGAAGAAAAGAAGTCTTTACCGGAGTCCGACTGCGACCGATCGTCCTCCTCGTCTTCCTCATTAAGGCCAAACATCAGCGGTTCCTCACCGTTCTGAGTGAAGAAACAGAGAACGTTTTAACCAAAGTTTTGGAACAACACTCCGACTTCACCGAGTCAAAACGCCAGTGTTTGGAAAGTGCATAGGTGTGTGACAGCACAATGAATTAGGTTACCATCTGTATCACATAAAACAGGTCCTACTGGAGAACCACAGTCATGTGCACACACACACACACACGCCACACCTCTGAAAACAACGAACACACACTTGACCATGTAGTCAGTCCTTCAGGGGTGTGTGTGTGTGCATGGTGTTAATTCTAACACCTCGACAATCCGGGTGAAACAGCATGGGTCATTGAGGAGATATTAAAAAATATATATATATTGTAGAACCTGCAGTATTATCCTAATATGCAGATATTGTCCTAATACTTCATTTCCAATTCCGATAACCGATACTCTCATAGGCAAGGTACATTTTATTCATTTATCTGTGACCCTTGTTTGAGTAGGAGCTTAATTAAATGATCTGCAATGCTGCCATCTAGTGACCCTCACTTTAGTACAGCAATTTATTTCCAAAGCTATTTCAGGGCACATCAAAAGCATTGATATGGGGAAGGGAAAAATGATAACGATTCCTACAGGTATTACATATAATATGCTAATATTGGTCAGTCGATGTTTTCAACATCGCTAGAAAAAAGATGTTGTGTTTGTCATTCTGTTGAGGAGGCTGAGTGAATTACATACATGTTCTCCAACAGCATGGGTTCCACCATTCATGTCGGAATACAGAACTAAAAGAAAGAACAAATAGTCACATTTAGCTGTCAGTTTACCAAGACTTGATCTCCTATACTCTGTAACCATGCAAAATAGACAACAAAAAAGAACAGCAATAATATGTATTGACAATAATCTAGTCATACTACAGCTATCATAATACAAAGGCAACAATAGCACATATTGTGACATACTACTGTACAGTACTACAAGCAGGGTGATATACTCAGATCTGTTCCCTGAAACTGAAACAAAAGGATGTACATTTGTAATTACTAGATAGGGAATTGAAATAAATAAAATGACAAAGATAAATGCATGTTAACTGAAAAAAATTAATAGAGTGTTTTAGGATAGAATCAATACAGTATCGTAAAATAAAGTTTAATAAAACTTGTTTTTTGTTTGTCCTCTGATTAAAGAAGAGAAAGAGGAGTAGAGTTTGGAGGTCTACTGTGTTTTACTGTAAATGTAATCAAATACACTGTAGTACTGTTATTTAAAGGTAAGAACTTGTACTGCATTTACTGAAGTTGCATTTCTCCAGTTTTTACTGAAAACTAATCGGATTTTTGATATAGACAGAAACAGAATAAATAACAAATATGCCTGCAGAGGGCGCTGTTGCTCATCACGCAGACCACAGCCAGAATTTGGAATCTCTGATTTGCTGGGCTGTTTTCGTTTTATATTTTACCCCAGTCCTGCAGTACCCTAGGTCCCGCAGGGGAGGGCAGTATTGGTCTTTGACTCTTGTGCTGTGCACTGATAAAATCTGCTTTCTTAGTTCAGCACAGATTGTAACAAGACAGGGAAGGATGAAGGCTGAGTGGTTTAGTTTAACCAGGTCTCCCAGATCGCACACAGCAGTAGATCAGGACGTGGATGGTACCGTTCTCTGGAGGATCGTTCACTAGTTCTTCCTTTCCCTCAACGCTCTCCAACCGTTCTTTCCTCAGAGCTTTGATCTGAGTGAGAAACACACCAGAGAGACAGACGTTGGCTGCCAACCTACACTTTTTGTCAGTGCATTAAATGCAATAAAAAAAACCCAAACCCCTGATAGGTGAACACAGACATTAGAAAAGTACAGTTTTGTGACAACAGCGCCCTCACCTCTCTGAGGAAGCCCCCGTCCCTGAGCCGCTCTCTGAGAAGCAGGATGTCAGCGTGACGACTTTCTTCCGAGCTCCACCTCAGGTTCTGGCGCACGCTCAGAGTCATGTTCCCTGTGTCGTGGCAGAACCTGAGCAGACGGGTCCGGTCTGCCCACACCTGGGTCAAACCTGCTGGAGGTGTGGCCAGAGGGTTGGGTGGGCTGCAGCACAACAACCACATTAGTTAACATTTTTACAATGTTATAATATAATAATATCATAATTTACTGCCACTTCCAGAGCATAATGTTCATCAATGAAATAAATCTAGCACAATAGATGGGAATTTTCCTCTTGCTTGCTAACAGCGAAATAACATCGTTTTAAGGTCTTTTACCAATGATGTCGTCCAGTTACTTTAGGTGACTGCAGTGAGTGTGTCCACTCAACAAAAACAGATTATAAATACATATTTTTGCAGCAGTACTGCAGTACCTTAAACTATATACATCATTGAAATGTTTGAAATAGTTTTCTCGAGGAATTTTTTGGCGTGGTGAAATTGAATATTTCTAAGTGTTTAAGGCTGCAGATCCCACAGTCTTAACATTAATGTCACAATGACCTAAAAAATGTCAACGACGTTTTTCTTCTCCTTTGGCCCAAATATATTCTTTTTATCACATCTTTATACTGTGGATGAACCACAAAAGAATCGTCCCCATTAAAAGCTCTTAAATCCAACACTTTACCACCGAATCCCCGACGTGATAAAGACAGTAAGTAGGTCAACAGATTTTATTTAAGCTCCTGTTGCTCACGGCAGGTGATGAGTTTCAGTTTTCAGGACAGGAACTACTGGCTGCTATAGGTTTGTAAAAATTTATGAAACCCTACTGGCGCTACTTGACAAAAGAAGAAAAATGTAACACTTCTGGATGTTAGTATTCTACACTGCCAGCAAATTGACCTCATTCAATATCAACTTTTTTAGGGTACAGTGATCCCTCTTCTGTCTAAGTAGTTGTGTTCCAAAAAACATCACAAGATTGAGATATGACAAAGTACAGGTGAGATACTTATAATTGTATTATTATTCACATGTTTACAATATTTTCCCACATTTGGACATGTTCAGAGGAGGGACAGTGGATGCATTGGTAGAAGAATGATCCTAGAGATGGAGCTACCAGGTAGGAGACAAAGAGGAGATTGATAGAGATTGAAGCAGTGAGGGAGGACATGGGGGTAGTTGGAGTCAGAGTAGAAGATACAGAGGACAGGGAGGGATGGAAAATGTTGACTTGCTGTGGAAACCCCTGAAAATGGGAGAAACCAAAAAAAAAGACGTAATCCATGTCAATCTGTATTTTCCTTTAATATGGCAGTCGGAGAGTTGGAAAATGGAAATAGGAGAATTAAGATATTATGCGACACCGGGCGAGTGAACCAACAGACAGGGGGAGATTCTAAGAGATGCTACGTTGCATGAGCCAATAAGCATGAGTAATAAAAGAACATGATCAGTTTGCCAGTAGTACAACAAGTACGTATCAATAGTTTGCTGTATACGATCTTGTCTCCGTAAAGTTACCAGCGATCATTTTCAAATGCCCTAATCTGAATTTCCAAAAAATCTTGACATACTGAGGAATCAAAAGGAGAACCAGGAGAGATACGCTGTATCTGTAAAATCTAAAGTATGTAAAGATCTACTTTAAGACAAAGTTATTTCTGTGTAAAAATTTCAATGTAAAAACACATTCTTTGACAAGACAATATTGTTTGTTTGTTTGTTTTTTACTTTGTGTACATACTGTCTGAGCAGCTCCAGCATCTCGGTGTTGGCTGCCGCCTGTGCCAACTGCAGTGGTGTGATCCCGTCTTCGTTGGGCAAACTGACAGCCATCAACCCCCCTGGCTGGCAAAGCAACAGCACCGCAAGTCGATACAGACCCCACCTCACGGCCAGGTGGAGGGGGGACTCCCTGGGACTGTGCTCTGGAGACAAAGGGAAACATAAAATTGGATTTAGAGTGAGTTGTTTTGTCATGAAGATAACCATCTTTATTCTGTCTATTCTTAGAGGTAATGCCAATTAAAGCCCTCAACTGTCTCCTCCTGATAATTAACCTAATTGTCAAAGACTTTTTTTTCTCTTGTGCATCATCTGATCCCTCTGCTCCACTGACCCACTTTGGAATAACAAGCGACGCTGAGCAGTGACAGCTTTTTTTTGTGTCTCATTATTTTTGCAGTCTATCAACTTCAGTATCCAGGTGACTGGACTGGATTCAATAAACAGACCATCACAGACAACCACAAGGTTAGATGTTTTGGGTTTTTTTAACCAAGAAAGATAAATGTTTATATTGGTTTTTTTCTTGCTCATTATTTGTGAAAAAAAAGACCGGAGATTTTGTGGGAATAGTTATTTTTGTCACCAAGTGTGTGCCTGGAAAAAAGCGACTTGTAAGAACAGCATAGATAGACACTAAAAAAATCACAAAAATCTTTCATTCTTTATGAGCAGGTCAGAACTTAATGACCCAGTTCCCTATACTTGTCCTGACCTGGTGATTGGGGACCTTTCTTGGAAGCATTATCAATAAATAAACATGCAGTTTTCCTTCTTGCCCTGCAGAGGGTGCTAAAAACTACTTTAACTGGTCCAAGTTTTTCAGAGTGGATGATTTAGATTAGAACTATATAACTTTACTATAAATAATATTGCTTTAAACACGGGAGGCGTAGAGAAGCATAGCACTGTCCCGACCCACATAACTCAGTGGGAAGACATAGGGTGTAGTGTGATGTGGGTGGCAGTAGTGGAGACTGCAGCGCCTGCAACCTGATAATGGATAAGAGGACAAAGATGAATTAATGATTTTTATGAATATAATTGGCCAATATGCAGCACATGGCAGAAACATTCTAGCAAAGGGTGGAAGATTTTCATTTGGCAACTGGGAATAAAGTTTTTTAGAGAAACTTCAGGCCAAATTGCCAAACAAAACTTTTATCCTGGCTATGACCTGGATGGAGCAAAATCATTATTAACCTTCAAGAAGAGGGTATCCACATTTTGGGACTCTTTTTGGATCCATAATTTTAGGACTTAATGTTATGAATGCACAATATTATGTTTCCTCAACAGCCTCAACAACCAACTCAACAGCTTCTCTAGGTTTTACATAAACGCTGGCAGTATGTGTTAAAAATATGATGACTGTAGCAGTTTTTAGAGACTAAAGCAAAAAAATAGCTCCAATACAATGTAAGGAACCTTTCACCAGTGCTTTTGTTGCAATTTCCACCCTTTTTTTCACCACTATGCTAAGTCCAAACAGAACCGTCAGGCTGTGGGACTCTCTGGAGACACTCTAGGGAGTCATTGTTTGACTTCTCCGAGCTGTTGAACCTCCTATGAGAACACTGCCAACAACGCAGTCCCGATTTTGCCCACAACAAAGCGTACAGAAAAAGGCAACAATTGGTGGAAAGTTGCACATTGTTAATTCAGTCACAATTAGCTCGAGTCGCACAGTGATGTCAGGGGCTGCATGATCAAGTTGAGGGCAGACATTTTGGAGGAGCCTCCGTGAAGAAACAGGCTTCCATAACAGTATTACAAGTACATTTACTTGGTTATGGATGTACTGTACGTGGCCTCACACAAACAGATGGAGGCATTCAGTAGTCATGGAGCTCAACACACACACAGATTTATGGAGCTGCGCTAGGAGCAACTTCCAGATGGAAAGACGCTATTAACTACATTACACTGGGCTTAATTGGCTTTGATGAATTTACCGGGAAGTCACATGACCATGCGCATTTCCGAATTCAGCCCCGCCGAGTGTGGAAAAAGGGAGGGATGGAGGAGAAAGTAGGAGGGCGGTGGAGGGGTGAAAAGTTCACCGTCTTCAGACGACAGTGGGTTCACGTTCAGAGGAGAAGATGCCATGAAACCTGTTTCTCTGCTCCCTGGGGAACTTTCTGTCATGAAATGACGTCTTAATTGTGGATCAGATCTCCAACTATGTGCTCATAATGTTGTATCCTCAGGTTAAGAACATCTGTAAAAAGGTTAAGTATGCTTGGAGATATTTTCAGTTTTGATTAATCTCTCATTTTCTAATGTTGTTTTAGATCAATATTTTGACTCCTGGGCTACGGAGCAGGAGCAGATAAACTGAGTGTTTGTGTGAACTAAGATAAATGATGAGTAAAAGAATAAAAGATGATAAAAGCTAGGTTGAATTTAGGCTTTTTATACTATGTATTATGGGAAAAACATAATAATAATTATAATATAAATTAATTGTATCATTTGGACAAGTTGGGTGGACTGGATTAAGCAGCCTGACAGGGTGAATCTGGTCCCCAGGCCTTAGTTTCCCCAGGTCTGTTTTTGATAAATATTTTCTATCCAATAAAACATGAAAACCCTCAATAGTTTGCCGTTAAGCCAGATAAAAACAAAAGTTCTCACCCTCTCTACCATGGCTCCCAAGCACATTCCAGTTCCGGGGGATATCCAGGTTGGCCATGGCCAGAGATACACGACGATCCAACGCCCAGGGAGAGCTCTCCTGACCGTAACTGAAAAGACTCCTGAGCTCCTTGTGATCCGTGGAGGTTAGGCAGTGGCCGTGGGTGACGAGGTGTTCTGCCAGGTCCTGAGAAGACACAGATCACGTACGGTAGGAGATTCAAGCAACAAAGATGCTGTGGCCACACAGAGGCGGCAATGAGCAATGTAGTGTAAATGATTAGGGTTTTTTTCAGAACTAGTATATAATGTGTAAATGTGATTAATCTGAGTAGTTAAATTGGTTGATAACATTAATCCGTGTACATTTTATAAATACGAACAAAATGCTAATATTGGCCGACCAATATTACGAGACATCTTAATATTCAGTATCATTAAAGATTTTTCTCTGAAAATGAAGATAATCTAATGCATTGATTAAGTGACGTGTTTTAAAAACAGTTTTTAGGATAAACGGCCCTATATTATTGTTAAAGTCACTAGATGGCAGCATTGCAGCCCATTTAATTAATGTATTTTACAGGGGATTGTTTGCGCCATGCCAGTGTCAATACAGTGATTTTTTTTAATATTAACAAATATATTTTACCAAGCCTGTATACATGTCAGTTGATATTGGGATTGGAAATCAAGTTTTTTGAGATACCAGTTCAGCTGATTTTTACTTTTTCAATTTTTGTAGAACTGTTGTTCTCACCTGAGCATCATCTTGGACATACTCCAGAGAAGCTCCTCCGACCCAGGTGAGATGTGAGGTTTCAGAGCACAGGTAAGCCTGGACAGATACCATCTCCACCAGGTTATGTCCTACAGACAAGAGACAAGACAGTAGGATCAAAACTTTCATTCAAAAAATTCATTTACAAGGTTAAATGACTAAATGAGCTGACGCAGTGAATGGACCAAACACTTTTTTTGTTATCTTTATGAAGGAACTCCAGACGTTGGTTTGAATAGTTCATCAGGGTTGTACACTGGCTGCTGCAGAGAACAGCACACACTCCTGCAGGACTTCCTGCTGTCTGTGTGAGCCTACCACAGCCTCACTAATGTTGACATACTGTTTATGGTGCTGCTTCCCTCCTGAGAGGAAGCTGATAAGATTTTGTGTTGCACCAGACCTCGGTCCACGGAATGACAAAGAGTGTGTGCGCTTGTGTGTGTGTCAAGATTTAAAAAAATGATATGATGCCCTTTAGCTTCACTTACTCTCTCTCTGTGATGTCAAACAATGACAAGTGGTACGGTACAGAACAGGGTCAGACATAACAAAGGGCTGAGGTGAACTGCTTCTAAAAAAAAAAAAACTTTTAAAGGCTTCAGGAAGACTTTTTATTAATGCACTCTGTGTTTTTAAAAGGTGACGGGAAACTACTCCATCCATGTCTTTTTAAATGGCGCCTTTTTCACTGAAAAATATCTTCTAGACAAACATGAATAACAAGAATATATTAAAGATAGAACATGAATACCGAAGAAATTAATTTTAAGTGATATAGCATTTTGTTCGCGATGTTTTTTGTTAACGTTAACCCAAAAGAAAAAAATAGTGATGTATCCTTTGGCTGGATTTGCATCTTATACTCAAGTGCGTCTTATATATTAAACTTCACGCTTGATATTTTTGCACGAACAGCCACTAGAGGGCAGTCTAGGGCTTAGAAAGTATCAGCTACTTTTTGTAATACTAGAAATATCCATGTTCAGTATTTTGCTGCTAACTGGCTTTACTGTTACTAAAATGGTATCGTCTTGTTCTGCATCATATCATTCATTCATTCATTTTCGTCATTCAGCTCGTCTATTGCCGGGTCATTTCGCATCACAATGCCCCGTATTGCAAAGTAACATATTAAAATGTCTCTTTTTGTCTCCTGTTAAATCATATGTATGATATTGTAAAAGTTAATCAACCGGAGATGCTTTTTAAAGATCCTTTTTCCAAACCTGTAAAACAGAGTCATGATGACTAAGATAGCAACAGATACAGAAATACAGATACAGACACAGATACAGAAATACTCAGGCACATACCAGGTACTATAAAGCAGATCATGACATCACTGTAAGCCCTTGTGACATGGACTAACGTGGATCCTTCCAAAACAATGTAGACCTCTGAATCAGGCGGTACAGAATCCAAGCCTTCCAGCAAGGCGAAAACCTTAGCCTGGCCCTGGGAAGAAGGTGAAGGTGAGAAATGTGGAGAGGCAAAATGAGAAAAAGCACAAAACCTCATTGGCAACAATCAGAAATCATTTTTTTAGGTGTGTGTTGTACATGTTTTAAAGGTACACCAAAGCCCCTGACAGCACGGGCCTCCATGGTGTAATAAAACATCACCCCCTCAATAAAAGCAGGAATGTTTTTAGTGTCTATTGTGAAGAGCTGCCCTGATCCCAGCAGGACCAGAACACTTTAGACTCCTGATCAAGGGCCGAGGAGAAGAGCACGGAGCTCAGCTGTCAGACACACGTCAGATATATTCACTGTAAACTCTGTCTTACCATTTCATATTAACTTTTATTTTCTGCTGAGAAAAATAAGAAAAGTTTTGTTTGCTGTTGGTGAAGCAAACAAACCCCTGCTGTTGTCCATCACTGTAGGCTTGACTATAGCAGATATACTGTGTAGCTAACCTTAACTATTACCCTAACTCAAGCCTGACCTTCATTCTTCCTGTAAATCTTTTTCTTGTCAAACTCAGGGTCGCGGACCATATTTTGTCCACCAAATTATATAAAGTGGCCCGAGGAGTCTTGTGTTTAATGGCCCCCAAATAAGGTATATATTATTTATAGAAACATAAATGTATATATTAGGGGTGTGACGATTCACTCACATAACGATCTGATTCATATCTCGATTTACAGGCTACAATCCGATTCAGGAACGATTAATAAAAAATATTAAACGATCGGTCCAGTTCGATCCGATTTGGACCATTTTGATCCAAACCGATCCAAAACGATTAATTTGCACACCCCTAATATTTATATAGTGTATATTAGGGGTGTGACGATTCACTCACATAACGATCCGACTCATTTCTCGATTCACAGGCTACAATCCGATTCAGGAACGATTAATAAAAAATATTTAACGATCGATCCAGCTTGATCCGATTCGGTTCAGTTTGATCCAAAACGATTAATTTGCATACCACTAGTATATATGTATATGCAGGTATGTGTTCACAAGTCCATCTGTCTGTCTGTCGATCTGTTTGTCTATGTGTCTGTCTGTCTATCTAGCTGTAGTTTTAACTGTCTGTCTGTCTGTGTTACTGTGTAGTCTGTCTATTTGTCTGCGTCCATCTATCTGTCTGTCTGTCTGTCTATGAACCTGTCTGATAAACTGTGTATATATTATTCTGTGTAGACTTGTAGTTTGATCTTGACATAAATGGAGTCCAGTGTCAATCTTCTTTAAAAAGAAACACGTCGGTGCTGAACTTTTTATTACTCTTCACCAATGAGGAATAACCAGAACAACGATCTGTGACTGTTTTACAGCCTCGGAGACATCAGGCAGCAGTTTGTCAGGAATTTCTCCAGAGTCACGGCAACAACCAACTTAATGCAAGAATAATTTAGGAGGTTCTGTGACCCAGTCCGTCAGGATAATCAGGCTCTGATGAACAACAACAATCTTCACCCAACATTTCATGTGGTATTGTTGGGCACGGATCGTATTTTCATCCCCTCAGTAGAAAAACAAATCAGGCCCCGCAGCCAACATCCAGCATTTTAAAGCAACTGAATTTCAGCGGCACCGAGAAGACGTCCAATTATGTCCAAGTCTTGTGGCCTCGACCGCTGCTCGGTCTGTGCGGGTTATTCTAGGACACGGGTGAAAAGAGTGGCACAGGAATGAGTGGACGAGACAGGCTGCCACTGAGGAGATAAACGCTACACGGGTGGAATAGTACGGCATAAATGGAATTCAAATGCCTGCAGGCCTGCGCTAACGACGTGTCATGGATCAGTTTGCGTCACCTTGACAACTGACCCAGATCACTGTCTGAAACCCTCAAATATACCGTAGTAATCATTCGTCCACGCCTGTCTCCGCGTCCTTCAATTTTCACCTGAGCTACAACATTATTTTTTATTCCTGGTTGTTTTTCCTCGCCACAGAGAAAATTCCATTTACTATAAACCTAATGACACCATTATGATTCCTCACTCGCTGATACAACACAGTTACAAACCCTGCAAATATTATCATGACAATTTGGAAACGCTGTCGTACACATATGGCACATTGAGGAGAAGCACAGATTTTTCTAGTGAAATAAAAAAAACGGAATAACACTACAACACAGGGCTTGAAAACCAAAGTGGTTTCCAGACTTACCACAGCACCAGGACCTTCAGAGTAGAAAATGGATTATTAGAGACATTATTTTTTCTTTTTGACACCTTAGTTGGACATAAAAAGTCAGACAAACGGATCTAGTGCTTTTTTGAAACTGGTGCAAAAAATATTGCCCAAAGACACAATGTCACTGGGGGAAGGTTCAACCTTTTTGATATAAACATTTAAGGATCCTTGGTGCCAAAGTCAACAGATATGCCGATGATGCACTGATCCATTTTCCACCAGGCTACAGGGACACACATTTACCTTCATAAATACAAAGCAGTACTTATCTAGTATAGTAGTACTTTAGGTGCTGCTCTAAACCCAGGATTTCCAAATTCTGCTAAATTCGCTTCACGATATGAGGAAACATTGTGTCACGACTCCATCATCTGCCTCACGCTCTGAGTGAGATGAGTGATGAAGTTTATCTCTTGAATTAACCAAAGAATACAGGCCAGCATCGGTCACAATGGTCGCCAAGGATTACATGTAACAAATATTGCAGTTTGAGTGACATATAGCGCCTTTACTTGATCTTCAGTGTTAGTGGGATAGTGTCGTAACATCACATCTGAGAAGAAACTTGACATTTGGCTAAGCCTTGAAGCTCTATTAGAACCTGCACTCTAGTGAATCAGATGGAGCGCTTTCAGAGGAGGAGTCACTTCCTCATTCAGCCTGCAGTAGCAGCAGCAGACGTGCTGTGGCTGTGGGGTGAAATTTAACCAGTAATCGTTCATCGAGTAATTGGAGTAATTGTAAAGTGTAAAGCGGTTGTTCTATTGTTTAGATTTATTAGAAAATAAAACAAAAACAAATAAATATTGAAATTCTCCTTACTAAGTGGTCCTCTAGGTGGTTCTCCGATGCAAAGTAAATTAAACGATTTTTATACATTATCAATATATTTGTATCTATGTTTTAGATGTTTACATACTGAGTGGATTTTAACTTCATTAATAAGAAGTGTATTTCTGCAGGTCCGTGAAGATATAATAGGTTATTTTTAATAGCCAAAATACAATCGAGATACAGGCAGGGCTGCAGTGGAACGGATAAAACTGTAAGTACAATTTTCAAAACAGAAAAAACTAAAATGCACACATGTAATCTTCATTATTTGTAATAATCACGTCAAATGTATCTGCACATCCTAATCATTCAGCCAACAAATGATCTTTGCTCTCACGCTAATAAGGTTTCCCTGATAAAAATCTCAGATCGTTATTGTGAACATCTTGTTAATATAAACCACTCTCATATATATAGACTCCAGGCTTGTCTGCATATAACAAAACAATAGATAATGAACCATAGCTCTGGAGGGAAAAAACACATTATGTTAAATGTTGATTTTTACTCATGTTTGCCTTCAAACGACTAACACTTCCTGCTCGCAGTAATATGTTTAACTTCAGCTCAATGACAAAGAGAAAGGATCAACATAATAATCTAATACAGAGTGCAAATCAAACCAGAGAGCAAAAACACCAGTTCCCCTCCAAATATGACTAAGTAAAACACAAATACAACACAATGCTGTGAATGAATCAGGTAGTTATTGATTTCCTAGTTCAGTACCACAGAGCCAGGCTGCTATAGTCGGCACAGTGTTGATGGACACGGTTGTTTTCCTAAAGAAACTATGATTCACTGCTCAAATAATTTGCAGGCGACGCTACAACTGCTTGAATCAAAGTCAAATAAAGGCCGTGTTTGATCAACGTGGATAAAAAATAAATTGCTCTAGTTATAGCTGTAGTGACAAACATGTAGTTTACATTTGCAAAAAAAAAAACAAAACAAAAAAGCCAGAAATGTGGTTTATAGGAGTTTGTCGTGGTTCTTGGTTGATCTCCTGGGGTTTTTTTCCAGTTTTTACAGTCCTTAATATTTATGTTCTTGCATTAAACAGAGGAGGAAACTGAGGAACCCATGCATTGTACTCACATATAAAGGCACTTTCCTCCTGCTCAGCTCCATTGACACCTGCAGACAACAACAGACATGAAGTGGAAAATATTTGGGGAAAATTCTCAGTCATTATTATCACCTCTGTGGTTATTTGGTTTTGTTTTTCTGCCGGGTCTGATCCTCTGATCCTGAGCAGATTATCTAACATATGAGCCAAAGTCGGAGGTGGCCTGAGAAGACAGCACAGTCTTTTTGATCCTGAGCAGTAGGCGAATAATGATTTTAATGATGACAGCTTCCTGCCCAAGACTGAGCCACAACACTCCGGCTGATCAGCCAATAGTTGTTGAAACACCATTTTTCTACCACGTTATCACAGTGGAGCCCTGAGATACAAGTTTAATCGGTTCACTCGTATCTCGATCGCATTTTCCCCATTGAAAATACCTGAAACCAATCATTTGTTTTAACCCCCCAGAGATATTCTATAAATTAATTAAATGTAAATTCACACCATATTTACACATTAACAAACATAGATATGAACAAAAACACTAATAATATAAAATAGGGGCAACAGCAGCACAAAAAACGTCTTTTTTTAACATTCTTGCTTCTTTTCTAAACAATTTTTTTGCTCCTTTCACGGAGTCTTACTATAAAATATATCTTTTGGATATCTGCAACATATATATATATATATTTCTATATATACTTTGTATATTATAGCATATTCTATATCCTCAGTATGTGTTACTGATGTAGGTATATAAAGTATGTGCTGCACGAAGCACGCCTAAGTATGGCTATGCATGTAGGTGTGCATGTATGTGTATACATATATGTGTACATACCTATGGAATATATATATATATATATATATATACATGCGCTTAGGTGTGAATGTGTGTGTATTTACATGTATATGTACGTACATGGATATCCAATATAATGTATGGACATACAGTATGTACCTATACATGGTTATATGTGCTTATACTGTATATGTGTATATATGTACATAAGTATGTGGGTACACTTATGAACTTACACTAAGATAACTAATAATATATTACAAACGTAAGTCTACTTAGCAGTAGTAATATTGAAATATATTAAAGTGAAATATAATAATAATAATTGAACTTGCAGTTACTCAACATCACCACACACAGCAAAAAACATTCCAAATGCATTGTATCATGGTGTTGCTGTATCACTGGTAAATTTTACAAAAAAATACTTTAAAGTGACTTTTTTTGCCCTGACCTCTGCATATATATGTATATGTATAATATATGAGGTTATTATCATGTGAATAATATATAATAATCTTTGAATAAACTTATTATTTTATGCTATACTGGGGGTACCGAGATATGAATCTGACTTTAGTTGATTGATTTAGTCGATTAAAGCGACTCAAACTCCACGTACTTTAATGTGACACTCTGACTTTATTCGTACGTTAAAAAAATAGAGAAAATCGACTAATTCTACTGCTGAAAATTCCCGCTCTGGTCTTTTATCAAACGGTCGCTTTGCAAAAACTAATAACTGATAATAAAACGATTATATTTTGGGGCTTAAATCAATGTATTCCGTGTTTAAAATGTGATTCTGTGTGTAATGACCGAAGGATACAGCGGACTGCGGTTATTTTATCGATGTCATTGCTTCCATAAACGAGTTTTCCCCGCATCGTTATCCTACAGGTCTAAATGTAGAACAGACGTGAAATCACTGAGTTCACTCACCTTCAAACTGGAGCAGAAAACACACGGCGATGCGTTTAAGAGCAAACAAAACTCGTCGGGGTGAAAAAAAATAAGTAAATAAAAATGTAAATAGTCTTCAACTCGGACTCATGTTCCAGTTAGTGTCACTGTTGCTGATTCCAGCAGCAGCAACGGCAGCAACAGCATCCTGTGTCGGTGTGACCGTCCGCAGACTGATTCCATGCAAAAATCCTCCCCCATCAAATGACAGCTTTCCTTGTATCTACAGCGGCCTCTAGCGGAAGATTTGAGAACTGTTGCAAGGTATGACCTGGTTTTCTTGGTCATCTACTATATTATCTATGATAAATAAAACAAGATTTATATATCTGGATTATTAGATATATACATTTGATACAAACATATATATATTATTACATATGTAAATAATATATTTAGCACTTTGAGATCCCATAAATGAAAATTGCATTATAAATAGACACTCTGCACTGTTCGATGTAATATTAGGAGAAAATTAGGTTGAAAATTCAAGTAAGAAATTAAACGGAAAAATACTGTATTTTTGAAATGTCGGAAAAATACAATATTAAAATTTCAATAAAAAAAAATCTAAATATAGATGGATAGATTTTTATAAATAGATTTATTCCAAGCATAAATATGGCTAAGCCTTTATGCTAAATTATAAATATATTTTTTATTTTATCCTTCTGGCATTTGTCCCTGAAAAACTCATGTGTTACCTGAAGATAAAATTAAAATAAAATATTTAAAAGAAATTCAGGACGCAGCTTTTCTTTTATTATTACAAACAAATTTATTATAGATCTGCTTAGAAAACAATTCTCAGTATCAAATATACCAAAAAAAATTGAAGCAGACGTGACTACCATAATCAAATGTGTGCACAAACACACGATCACACACTGTAACTCATTGTTATACAGTAAATGCATGTTCTGTGTCAGTCCATGAGTTTGTCATCGTCCCATTTTAGTGACATGTGGCCTGACATGTCATCTGTGTCTTCCATTGTTCTGTGCCTCAGTTCCCTCTGGTTCAACTCTCAGGTGGCCTGAAGTGACCTCCCTTCTCTTTCAGTCAGACCGTTGGAGCGGCCGGTGGAAAAGCACGGCACCTCCTTTTTAGGGACAGAGGAGGCGAACATGGTGTCCAACATGCCCAGCACTTCCATGAGATTCTCCTGGTAGTCTATCTCTCTCTCCAGAAGATCCTGGAGTCGCAGCAACTGACGGTCCACCACCGGTGACTGTCCGATGATGGAGTGATAGATGTCCAAGATCATCTCAGCTGCCGTCACGAGAACAGGAGCAAACCTGGGGTCCACCACATTCCTGGAAGAGAGATTACCAAAATGTTATTTTACAGGATTGTGTCCAAGACCAGTGATTAAGAATGACACAGGTCCATTAGCTTCTTAGCTGTGTGGCTTTCTCTGCAATTTGAAATAGAGATTTTTCTACTTTTAAGACATTTTGTGGGGTTAATGAAGTCAACGCATTAGTCTAATAATAATTAATTTATAAAATACTTAATATCCCGACAGACTAATAAAGTTCTATCGATCTTAAAACACTGAAAACGGTTTGCTATAGTGCAATCAACGCTGAGTTTGTAAATACACTGTAGAGAGCCAATCAGAACTACGCTTGTTGCCTACAGGGCGGGACATCTAAACGATGAGCCAATCATTGGGAATGTAAGTATGACGGCAGGAGGAAGCCAGAAGCGGCAAGAATCAAGTGTTATGTAGCTCGAACACATAGATATACATATAGAAGGTTTGTTTTAACGTTCACATTGACAAAAGACACTCGGAAACGAGCGGAACCAAGATTTGGAGAAAGAACTCTGCAAACCTGAAGAATTATGGGAAAGCGAGTCATCCCGAGATAAACGAGAGGTAGGACCAAAGCGCAAAGTACAATTTGACGAAAAGTTTATAATTTAACTACGTAAATTAACGAATATTTTATGTAAAACAGGTTTAATACATAAAAATTATATAATATTGTTCCCTGAATGTTTCCCTTATTTGTTTTCTGTTTCCACCACAGACAAAAATAACCAAACTATGATTTAATGAGGTTAGATCAGGAATGGGCAAACTAAGGCCCGAGGGCCGCATAAAGCCCACTGAGCCTATTTAATGCGGCCCACCGACCTTGTTCAAATTAAATTGTTTATTTATAATATTATACTGCTCCCTTTTCTTTTCAATAATGTGTTTCCAAAGTTTTACACATGACTTTTACGTGCCATTTATTTTAGATCAAATGAACGATCCATCTTTCTGCTCTGGACTCAACCCAGTGTCCAATTTTAGGACCAATTGTGGCCCATGAGTCAAAAAGTTTGCCCAGGTTAACAGTTTAATGAAAGCACTGACTAAGTCCAAAACATCAGTCCTGCTTCTTACCCTATGAGGAAATGCAGTATATGATAAAGGCTTTGTTCATCCCTTCCGGCCAGAGCGTTCTTCAGAGTTCCTCGTCGTTCCAGCTCCTTTATAACAGCAACCGTGACTTCTGGTTTCTTCAGTCTTCTCCATGTCTATAAAAAAAATACATATATTAGTAAAAATCATCACATTTCATGGGAATTGACATTTAAGTGCTGTATTCACCTCCAGAGCTGCATCTAAGGCTTTAGACACGTTAAATTTCTTGAGTTGCTTGTCATACTTGGCCAAATGTTGTCTCACTGGTTTGCTGACAAGATAATCATCCTATGGAAGGAAAAAAAAATATTTAAGTTGGAGATACCACAGCTGTATTGTTTGTTGTTGCTTCATGTGGTGAAAAATACCTGTTTAGGAAGACGGTTCTTCCCCTTCACAAATACTCGGTATGAAGGCCGTCGCTTCTGTTGGCCGGACACTTCCTTCGACTGTTCTGGAGTTTTTCTGTGTTTTATACTCAGTATTCCGTTGGTCATACCAACAATAATGGACTCATCATCAGGCTGGAAAAAAGAAAAAAAGAGACTTTAGAACCCTGAATTAGAGATCCCTGGTTTAGAGATCGAGATCAACCGTGTGAAGGTTGTCAGAGTTTTTGAGCTCATCATGAAGTTCAGTCGATGGATCACTCAAAATATCATCATTCAGTCCTTCACACACTGTTATATAAAAGTAACAGACAAACAGGATGGTCTATTGAATATTTACTCTATATACTACTATAGTAAATTATACTATGACATACTACTGTACTACGTCTGAAGAACTATAAACCCAACAGGGTGAATTTAATGTAAATACACAAACAATAAGTACCAAGGTGGAAGATGCTTTTTTTTACTGTAATTTGTCTAAAAATACTTCAATTGAAGTAGATAGATAGATGCAAGTTTGGATTTAAAATCTTTCAAATTCATACAATATATTTATACACTTCCAAAAGATGAAATGCTGTCATAACATCAATAGTTGAGTATTGTTTCTTACAGCCAGAGCCAAACTGAGAATGGAGGCATCGTAGTCGAAGTTGTGCACCACTTTGTAGCTGGTGGTGCTGTACACCTTCACATGTCTAGGAAGGGGAAAAAAGTATTATAGTATTATGAATAGTTTTCCACTAGGTGGCAGCAGATACCTGTAATAAATACTGCTTAGAATGTTAGAGTTTCTCCGCTCATAAGAGAATAAATGATGTGTTTAGCTAGCTAACTTTTTTTGTAACAAAGAAAAACATTGATTCACAGCACTTACCTGTCCAGAGAACCTGACAACAGTCTCTGTCCGTTGCTGCTGAGACATAAGCAGGTGACAGTTTTGTGATGGTTTCTCAGGGACACCAATGGTTGGCCTCCCTTCAGCAGATCCCAAACCTTTACAAAACGACCACCTTCAGGGACAGGTAGAATTCATAAGAGTGGGTTTGGTAAAAATCTAATTAGTAAATAAATTTAAGTTCTCAGAGGTGATCATACCTGCAGACACAAGGAGACCTTCACTAGGATAGAGGAGCACGCTCTCCACCGGCTGACCATGGTCCATGGTCATTATACTCTTATCCACTCTGGCATCGAACACTTTCAGGGTGTGGTCATATGATCCTGAGATAAAATCGTTGAATGTTAGTTGTAAAACTGACTTCTTTGTTAGTTAAATAATTACTGAATCAAACTAATTTGTTTAAAAGAAAATGTCCTATAAAACAGACTGGCTACTAGATACAGCACAGTGGAGAATCACTTCCTTCTTTACCTGTAATAAACAGATCTCTGTTCAGCTTGCTGCTGACACCACAGCGAACGTAGTCCGTGTGTTCCTGGTAGGTGTTAATCACCGAGGCATTTGCCATGTCCCAGAGTCGACACGTGTAGTCGTCTGAACCCGTGAAAATCTGGTACTGGTCTGACGTGAAGTCTGTTACATGTACAGACCTGGAGCGGAAAAATTAAAAACACAAATTAGTGATGTTTTTGATCAATGACGACATGGTTTAGATCAGTGTTCCCCAACCTCGTTTGCGCCACACAGCGGTTAAATGGCTCGTACTATTTTCACGAACCTGTTATTAAGTTGTGGCAGATAAATACCCCTTATTAAAAGAAATATTCTGGTGTTCTGAAATATTTTCCTACCTATAAAATCTTCCTACCTGAATTACCTGAGCATGGGCAC
>JAFBJS010000396.1:296044-309225 GCA_016785265.1 Paraplagusia blochii
TTGTCTTCACTGAGAAAATATTTCCTAATCAAATATAGTTGCATTATTGATGATGGAATCCTAGCCATTCTACTGGTCAGTTCTTTTGTTGATATGGGTATGGATCAAATGGAAGTAATAGACAGATGGGACCAAAAGGAAACATTATTTTTCTGTGGTCCGGCACCAATTCACCCACGGACCAGTACTGGTCCCCGGCCCAGAGGTTGGGTACCACAGGTTTAGAGATCAGCACGACCATGTGAAGGTTGTCAGAGTTTTTGAGCTCATCATGAAATTCAGTCGATGGATCACTCAAAATATCATCATTCAGACCTTCACACCTGCAGTGTGTGTTATACACGTGATACATTAAAAAACAGTCAGGACGGTCCATTGAATACCTACTTTGTATGTCCTTTGAACATCCTGAGCGCCACCTTTCCGCTGACGTCAAATAGTCGGACGACAGAGTCCTCACAACCTGCCACGAGTAGCTGACCATCTGACCTGAACCTGGCACAGTAGGCCGTGTCTTTAAATTTAGTAAATGTCTTAATAGGCTCTTGGGAATATGGTCCATAAATATGAATCTGGAAAAGAAAAGTTACAGGAGTGAAATGGGTCACTTACTAAAAGTATGCTTTAATTTACAAACAAAGAAAGACAGCTAGCAATGATAAAGAGTAACACCTGTTATTACAGCTAATATAAGCTAATAAGATTAAGAGTTTTGGATTAACAGTTAACAGTGTTCCCATTGACTCACCCTTGTGAATGCCGTCACAGCAAAGTTGTGTGGAGAAACTGGGGAAACATCTACATTGGTGATCGCTCCAAACTCTTTTATCTGGACTGGTGCCTGTTTGGGAAATTACAACAAAACTCATCTGTTATTCTGTTGCTCACACATTTAAGGCAGGGGTCTCAAACTCGCGGCTCGTGTGCCATTTGCGGCCCGGGGAGTGATATTTTGGCGGTCCACACCTTGATATGAAAGTTGAATTTATAATCATATTTTATAGATTTGTTCCCCAACTTTTATAGGATTTTATGGTAAGTTCTATAGTTCTCAACACCCTGATCCACAGTCTCCTACTGGTTCAGTGTTGTATTACATAGAATTTTTTTTTTTTTTTTTTTAGGTGAAAATACTATGAGTTTGAGGCACCTGATTTGAGTCAATGAAAAGGAAAACAACACTTGACACTCACCTTGTAATCTTTCCAGTATAGCGTGTCTTGTGTGACTTTCTCACCAAGTTTGGGATAGACTTGGATTTTAGTAGGTTTGAAGGAAGCCATTTCTATGGTGATGGACACCTACAAAACAAAAAGACAAACTGTTGTTTGTAAATCTTTGAGCTTTTAGGTGCTGCCTTTACCAATGTACGAATGATGTATCTACCAATTACGATATTAGTCGATTAGTTGGACGAAAGTTTTCTCAAACCTATAACTACATTGGCCCCTGTATATTAAAGTCATTTTTTGGGTTAAATTGTTAAAAACGCTATTACAAATTAAATTGTTATAATTTCTACTTATTGCTGTGGATTCGATCCAGGAATCCGTCTGTGATCACAGATTCCCGAACCAACGTGCTCAAAGGTGATCAACACGAGTCAGCGAACTACGTTTAGCCGCACAGCCTTCTGTAGAAAATAATATTTCAACAATAAAAGCTTACCTATAAGTTATTGTGTTCAAAAGGAGTATTTACACAAGAAAATTCCGGTACAGCTGCCCCGAACAGAAATATAGGAAAATCATTTTGTACAAGTGATCACGTTGCTTCTCCTGACACAGGAGGACGCCATTACATTAAGCGCCTCCACTTCCGGTCGTAATAGTGATAGTTTATATTATTTTTCTTAAATTGTATTTATAATTATTTTAAAATGGCGTATGTTTAATTCGTATGTAATTTCGTGATTTTTTTTTTCATTTGAAAAAAAATATTTGTAAAACAACAAAGCGTTTGATTAGGACTTTTGCTGCGCTGCAACACTTGACGGACGTGACGCAACAACTGACAAATTGATTAGCCATTACCTTGCGTAATTTCCGGTTGCTGGTCTTTTCTTCAGGCGTCTGTCGGTGGTGGCTCCCGCGTGTTTATACACTCACAGGTTTGTTCTTGACCATTTGTTCCATGTCCAATACTGTCACAATAACGCGTTTGAGACTTTGTCCCCTGGCTTCTCATACGGGTTATTACGGGAATTATTCAGTTTGAAAGCATTTATTCTGAAGGCTCATTTCAGATCTGTGAGGGCCCACTGTAGCTGCATTACATCGTGGGCTAACTAGCCCACATTCTGATTATTGATCTTGATTCATGTGGCGTTAAAATCTTATTTTAGCCCTTGTCAACTATGTGACATTTACTTCGCAGGTTTGTAAATATAACATCTGTACCGTATGTTTGCTGTTGATAACCAACTCGGCTGCGAACTTTAGCTGAGCGTTTTTGATTCCCGCAGTATCGAGGCTACAAATGTGTACAGCTATTTTTGGGCCGCTGGCAGCTGTCCATTCTTGTTAGGTCCGACACAAAACGGCTGTCCAGAGAAAATGTTCCATTTAACTCCACTGGTCAATTTCTAGTTCCAGCCATCAGTTGAAGTGAGACTGGTGTGTTTATGTTAGTGATTACACCGGTGGTAATTAAGTAATTTTACAACTGTACTAAAAGAAATGTAAAACCTTTATGGGATTCATCTATGACTGATATGAGTCATATAATGTTTTTATTTTCTTTTTTTTCCCAGATGAAGGAGTTCATAATGAACCAGGAGAAGCTTGCCAGACTGCAGGAACAGGTCCGCATAGGTGGAAAGGTAAGTGAGCACAAGTTGACAGAAGTCGGTATCATCTATATATTGTCCCATTTCTAGGTTGACATATTGAATCTTTGAATCATTGTGCTTTGCAGGGGTCTGCCCGCAGAAAGAAGAAGGTGGTGCACAGAACAGCGACAGCTGATGACAAGAAGCTGCAGTTCTCCCTCAAGAAACTGGGCGTCAACAACATCTCTGGCATTGAGGAGGTAGAAGGAATATCTTGAGTTCTGACAGACATTCATCAAGACATTGTTGCTTTTGCTCCGGGTTCCAGACCATGCAGTTAAAGGGTTAGCCTCGAAACACCCAGCTGTTATACAACAATCATGTGTCTGAAACAACAAGGATAAAAATACATTTTATTTTAAGGCGCCTTTTGTTGATATTAGAGTTTTATCAATGTCTTTATTTATTGGAACATAAATTAACGCTAACACTAAAACTGTACATAAATCAGAAACTGTAAATTAGTCATGATTATTAAAAATAATTCATTCCTAATTATGGCATCAAACCTTTGTTGCTGGAACAGTAAGATACCAACAGGTTGATGAATGTGTTTCTTACCCACTTTTATTTGTGACTATTAAATTATGGCATTTGTTAGTAATAGAGATCAATCTGAACAACTGTAGAAGAACTTGGGGTCACTATTGACGTAGCTGTCCTGAAGGTTTCAAGTTTGAATCCACCAACTGCCAGGTTACAACTGAGGTCCACTGAGCATGGCACTGTTCACTTTGGTGATGGGTTAAAGACAGAGATGACATTTTGTTGTGTGCAGTGGTGTGAATCACAATGACGAGGAGTTTGTTTCCTTCCTTTCTCACAGTAAAATTGAGGTTGGATTTGATATAATTAGACACAATTTGTCATCTTCCACTTTCAACCTGTCAGTATTGTAAAAATATATCATTAAACAATATTCTGGTCTTGGATAAGTAATATTGTTAGAACAACATAAATATACTTGGTGTATATTTCATTCTTATGCCTTTGTTCCGTTCCTTTTCACCCTAGGTGAATATGTTCACAAACCAGGGGACAGTGATCCATTTCAATAATCCAAAAGTTCAGGCTTCCTTGACCGCCAACACCTTCACGATCACAGGCCACGCTGAGAACAAGCAGCTCACAGAGATGCTCCCGGGAATCCTGAACCAGCTGGGAGCTGACAGCCTCACCAGCCTGAGAAGATTAGCAGAAACTCTGCCTAAACCCGGTAAAAACCCACATCTCATTTTATCAAAACCACAGCGTGTCAGTTTGGTGCTTTGTTACTGATTAATCTCTTGAATGTTTTCATAGCCGGAGAAAACAAAGCTCCTATTGTCGCAGCTGAAGAGGAGGACGACGAAGTTCCCGGTAGGCAAATAGTCTCTTTGGGTTTCCAAAAGATTTGCATTGTTTGTTCTTTAGAAAAATACTTTTCATATGTCATTTTGTTTGATTGTTTTCCCCAGCAGCTCATTTCTATGTATGTATTTATTTTGACTCTCTTTAGATCTTGTGGAGAACTTTGACGAAGCATCAAAGAACGAAGCAAACTAGTCGAGGACAGTCCTGTCCTGAGTCTGACCAGTCTCAGACCACAGCATCCTGTCACACCACTCTATCCCTACAGCTTTTTGGAGTTTACCATCTGCTTGGAGAACTTCTTAATTGCACCGCCTACAGTTGCTGTAGTAAAAGTTTTTTAAAAATGTCAACTTTTTATTACAAAAGTTTTCAGCGCCTTCGTCACATTCAGCTAATCCTGTAGTACAGGTGATTTTATTTAATCAATCAAATATGCACACCATCTCGTGTCTCCCATTGTCTCTCCCTCATCGTGATGCCTACACATCAAAAATGTACTGTTGAAATTATTCATGTAATAAAAATAATGTTAAAATTTCTGATTTTGTCTTTGTCTTCTGTATTTTCAATAAGAGTTGTGGTTGAGCTGCACCTCACCTGCCGCTCCACTTCATGTGAATGATCAGAATTTATTGCTACATATGCCAGAAGGGGCGCTGTCCTTTGTTTAGTAGTCCAGTGGCAGTGGGAGAGAAACTGTCCTGATGGACATCAGCCTCCAGGCACAGAGGAACGGAAGAAGATCTTGATCTTCTCCACTCCTTTGCTGGTATGGTCACGTGGAAGGTGAGAATGTAGACACTCACCTTCTGGACTCAAAGGAGGTGTTGTACCGCAACATCTTCTTTGGCAGGTTGAACTTCTCCAGTTGCCCTAGGGCAGACATGTCCAAACTGTTCCATAAAGGGCCGGTGTGGCCTCAGGTTTTTGTTCCAACCAAGCATCATCAGACACCTGATTGGTCAAGCTATGTGCTCTTGGTTGGTTGGAACAAAAACCAGCAGCCACACGGGCCCTTTGTGGGACAGTTTGGACATCTCTGTGGTCTCTGCTGGTTATTTTGATGGGGGAGCTAATGTTCAGCTCCCACTTGAGATCATGGGCAATGATCGTGACTAGATAACAGTACTATATTTCTTATATTGTAAATTATACTCCACCAGTATAGTAAAATGTAGTATGGTTTAGTAAAGTATGATATAGTACAGTATGGTATAGTAGCATTGTACAGTGGTACAGGTATAGAGTAGTGTGGTGTAGTTTGTATATTGTAGTATGGTATAGAACAGTATGGTTGAAATATTGTAGTGCAGTATGATAAAGTATTTGGTTTAGCTGAGTGTGGTGTAGTATAGTAGGATTTTGCACAGTAAAGTGTAGCATAGAAACGTACGGTTTAGTATGGTTTAGTACAGTGTAGTACAATGTAGAATAGTATAGGACAGTATTCAATGATTTAGTACAGTACAGTGTGGTTCAGTAAGGTGTAGTATAGTATGGTTTAGTACACTGTGGAATAATATAGTACAGTATACAATGGTTAAGTGCATACAGTGCTGTATTGTGTAGTGTAGTATACAGTATGATTTAGTACTGTACACTGCAGTACAGTGTAGTATGATTTAGTGAAGTATAGTGTAGTATGGTATGGTGACTGTAGTGTCTTATGATTTGGTTCACAACAGTTTACAGTGCTGTGTAGTACAGTACAGTAAAGTACATTATGTTATTGTTTATAGTATAGTGTGGGATAGTATGATTTAGCACGGTATGGTACAGTATGGTTTAGTATGTTACTGTGTAGTATTGTATAGCACAGTGCGGTACGGTGTGGTATTGTATAGTATAGTATATTACAGTATAGTTGAATACAGTGCAGTTGTATTGAAGGAGCCTCGGACCTCATCATCAAGTCTCATCACTTTCCAGGGAACCAATGATTCTTAAAGTTCAGTTTCAGTCGAAACACAAGGTTTGAGGTGTGATCTCGACGTCTCAAAGAACCAAAAGTGTCTTCAAAGAGAACACGTCCTTCATGACTAATATTCACAACCACAACAGACCACAGCGTGAAGGCTTTTGAGGAAACGGTGCGTACAGTGACGGGGGCTGCAGCACTGGACCTCAAAGATCCCAATCTGAAGAGCTGATCATCTGAACGTGGTGGGACTTACTGACGTACAGTACGAAAGAGTGAGAGGGCAGGTTTCTTCATGCTGAGGTATTTCCCTGTCTTCAGAACTCAGATGATAGGGTGAAGAGATACACTGAGAGTTTCCACTGAATGATTGAAGTGATTATTTTTACATCTTTGAAAATTGACATTTAAGGAGTCAAACTTGGATTGTCCCAAGATGTCAGCTGAGCAGGGGAACTCCACCTCCTCAGACCTGCTCCTGGTGAAGCCTCTTTCCTGGTAATGTGTGCACATGTGTTCACATTCCTGTATGTGTTGCTCTCTAGGAAAAAAAACAAACTTGAAGGTAAACACCTGTTGAGGTGTTTAAGATTATTAATACTAATACTGATACTGGGTTCATTACTCAGCGCTCTTTTATGTCTACATTTTTGATGTTTTGCAAAAATCATACATCAAGCCGTGAAGGAAATCCAGTTCTTAGAGATTCTTTGGTTTGAATCAGATGTAGGCAGAGGGAAAATTGACAAAAAAATGTCCAAAACTACCCTTTCATTTAATCACTTGGTGACAAAAAGGGAAATATATATATCTAAGGTCTCAACTCTTGGTTCGTGACCGAAAAGTGGTCGCAGACCCATTTTCAATGATAGCAGGCCTTTACCGGGGCAATAAAAATGTTTGAAAATAATTTTCTTATTTTTATATAAGGCGACAGTAGTGGCCTAGAGGTCAAAGAAGCAGACCTGGGTCCGCAAGGCTTTAGGTTCGAATCCACCAGCTGCCGGGTTTCCACTCAGGTACTCTGTGTAGCTGTACTATATTTGTTATATTGTAAATTATACTAGTACAGTAGTGAGTAGTATGGATTAGTATAGTGTGATATAGTACAGTGTATAGTACATGCTATGGTATAGTATGGTAGAGTGCAGTAAAATGTAATGTTGTATAGTATGTTTAAGTGTAGCATTATACAGTATAACATAGTACAGTGCAGTTCAAGTATAGAATAGTGTAGTGCAGTTTGTATATTGTAGTATGGTAAAGTTTAGTATAGTGTAGAACACCATGGTTAAAACATTGAAGTGCAGCATAATGTAGTATGATTTGGCGTAGCGAAATAAGTTATAGTATAGTATGATTCAGAGACGAGTAGTATAGTAAAAATAACAGTTTAGTATAGTGTACTACAGTGTACTGAGGTGCTCTGAGCGTAGCACCATCTCGACCCACATCACTTCCAGTGGGCTCACCACCCACAGGAAGTGTCACAGTATGGAGTGCAGTGTGATTTGGGTGACAGTCGTGGAGACTGGTACCAGATAATATATGAATATGAAAATATCTGAGTTTATAAATATTTTTAGCAGAATACGTCCCTGAATTAACTCTGTTACTGAAGTGTTACTGATGTTACGGGTTGCCATTGAGGCCTGATGTTCGGCCCTGAAGTCAAACCAGTTGAAAATATATTCATCTTCACCCTCATAAAAAGGATAAAAAGCTAAAAAAAAGACAAAGTTAATAAAATGATTTAAGTTAATAACAATCTTTAAATCAACAATTTAAAAATGTGTCAAAAACAAGAAAACACTGTTTCATTGGCCGGTGTTGCTTTGTATGTATGACGTAGTCTGTCTTTTCATCTTAGAGGCGTAGGGGCAATCCCACACTGAGGCACCTTCACTTCCTGTCAAATAATGAAATAATGAAAATAAAAAAAACACTGTTCAAATGTTTACAAAATTTGACATGCAAAACACATCAGAGGAAATGCTCTCTGCCGCCGCCTCCACACTCGCTTATCAGCTCCTTATCTGGGTTTCTCTTTTACGCTGACGAAATAGCAACGATGACGACAGTGTCGATGATCTGAGCTGCGGACCATCGTATAAAAATGGAGCTCAGTGGGCAGTGGGAGCATTCAGGCGTCCAGGTTACTGTAGACATCTGCTGCACAGAGAGGTTGTCCTGGTCCTTTACCGTACCTACTTTCATCAAAAAAGGTAAGAATTAAAAAAAGGGGGCGGGAGGTAAGAACCTCAGGTTGATGCTGTGATGATTTGTTAAGTTGATATTCTGGTTAAAAAAGGATTGTTTATTTATAAGTGTCTCACAGAGAGATTTCACAATTTGAGAGTTAGCAACAAATCAGATGATGATGATGTCCCACTCTGTGTCCTTTCCATTCTAGATGACTTTGACTCAGTGGATGGTTGGGTTTCTGCTCATGGGTTTCTACCAATCACATGGTCTCAGCCATTTCCCGGAGCATTGTAAGAGAACGAGAATCTAAATATTAACACGTCCACCAAAAAATCTTTGTTTTTGTTTGACATATATCTGTTTTGTTTTTTTTTTTTACAGTTGTTGTGGCCAAGAGAAACGACATGAACCCAACCGTGCTGACCTGCCACACGGGTCCAGTTACCGGGGCGATCACGTGGAGACACGATGGTGGAAAGATAGAAGGCAATGAATATGGTTTCCAGCAAAATGGTCACATTTTGACTGTGTCTGATGTTGAGACTCCAAACCTGGGGCGTTACAGCTGCTGGAAAAAAGACGCTGCTGGAGAAAAGGAGCTGTCGTCCACCTACCTGCTGCTGGAGGCCGACGGGGAGGAGGAGTCAGGTGAGATGCTTCAGGTTTTTCTTATTTTCCTGATAAATAAAGTCATCTCACAAATAGAGGAACCGGTCACTGACTCATTCAACGGTTCCTCTTATGAAACCGCTTATATTCTTGGAGCCTGTCTATGTTTAGAAGCGTTTTCTTTTGCAAAGTTGAGAACATGATGAAACATGGCGCTCCCTAGCTGGGTTGGGTTCTTTTTTCTTCTTTCCCTTTCAGCTTGTCCCTTTTTTCAGAGACGAGCTGAAGGGACTACACCTGTCCTCTGTATCCTCAACTCTAACCCCAACTACCTCCATGTCCTCCCTCACTGCATCCATCAATCTTCTCTTTGTCTCCTACCTGGTAGCTTCATCTTCAGGATCATTCTTCTACCAATGTCTCCACTGTCCCTTCTCTGAACATGTCCAAACCATCTCAATCTGTCCTCTCCAGCTTTTTCTCCAAACCTTCTTGTCTGTGTTGTCCCTCTAATCACCTCAATCCTGATCCTGTCCATCCTTGTCTCTCCTAACTCCTCCACCTCTAGCTCTGTCTCCTGTCTCTTCCCCGGGTGTCTAATCCATCCATCATGGCTGGTCTCACAACTGTCCTCTATTCTTCACAATGTTGTCTTCACTGAAGCGTCCGTTGAACCTGGTCTTATTTCTTTTTCTCCACAGACTCAGCCCTCACCTGTTGGGCAACGTCGTACAACTGCAACTTCAGTTGTAAATGGACGGACAGCGAATTCACGGCCGTGCGTCTCGGCGTAGGCCCAGAATGGTAATTTTTCCCCTATGATTGAGTCATGATTAGGGCTGGGTTAAAAAAATCGATTAATCGATGTTAATAGGACGATATCGATCCATAAATCCAAAAATCGATCTTTTTTTCCTTCTTTTCCCAACAACTTTACATGAGCTCATGCACCACATGTGATTACATATTTACATAGTTACGTTAACACACTCGCACGTAAAACAAATGCAAAAACAAAAATCTAAAACTAGAGTCTGCCTTGTAATTTTGGGTCAAGTCATGGTAAATAAAAAATGCACGATGGATTAATATGACTGCCTTGAGTAAATTTGTGATGGAAATACATGTAAAAAAATACATTTTTTTATTAGCAAATGGATTAAGTTTCAATTTTAGCTTTGATTCTTCTGAGAGTAACGTTGGTATTGAACTATAATTGTTATGACAAAAACTGAATCGAAAACCGAAGCGAATCGTGAATTGAATCGAATCGTGAATTGAATCGAATCGTGAATTGAATCGAATCGTGAATCGAATCGAATCGGGAATTGAATCGAATCGAACCCTTGTGAATCGAATCGAATCGATTTTGAAAATTTGAATCAATACCCAGCCTTAGTCGTGACCGAACCAAAGCTAAAAGTCTGACTTTAAATTTCTTTTTTTCCACGTCATCTCTGAGTGAAATCAGACTTAAGAAAAGAACAACAACTTTGCTTTCTAAGAATTTTTCTTTCACGCATCGGTGCCTGCGTTTATCTGACTCTACTGTAGTTGTGAACCTACTAACCCTCTCTTCTCGGGGGATTTAAGTCAGAATGTCATGTATTTCGTCACGGGGTTCCGTCTTGTTTTATCTGTTGTGATCAGTGTGTCTTCTGTCTTCTGACTGTCCAGCGCTAAAGGTGAGAAGTCGTGCCTATGGGTTAACAGAAACCATCCAACCTCAGACGGGGAATTCCAGTTTGTGCTGCATCACAGCCTCAGCCCCTTTGAGGAGGAGACCAACAGACTTGAAATCACTGCTGAGGCCATCCAGGAGATGTTGCTCCTCAGACTCACCAAGAGGTTCTATCTCAGAGACATAGGTGAGGACTGCCAAACCACATGGGCCAACAAAAGTTGAGGATCTTTTAGATGTCGATCCTTTGTAATAACATGTGTTATTTTCTTTTTCATGCTCAATATCTTCAGTATGAAGAGTAATTTTTCAGTACCATCTAGAGCAGGGGTGGGCAAATAATAGGCTCGAGGGCCACATTGGGTCCTGAAGTTTGACACGTTGGCCAGGTAGAAGCAGCATTTGTATGAACTAAGATAAATGATGTAAAAAGTCATAAATAAAAGTTAAAATGCTAACATACTTTTAGTCTTTTCTACGCTCTATAATGGGGAAATGCTGAAAATTGCAGGTAAAAGGTTGAGTAATAATAATAACATGAGTTAATAGTCTATAAACTTGTAATAATAGCAATTTGGACAAGTTTGGTGGGCCCAATTAAAAAGCCCCAGGGGCAGAATCCAGGCCCCGAACCCTAGTTTGCCCAGGTCTGGTCTACAGGTTAGAAACCCCACAACGATGGTGTAGTTATTCAGGTGATGATTTATCATTTGAAAGACAGACAAATAAAAGTCTTTGCTACATAAATCTTAAATATAAGAAAAAATCTTAAAAAAATCAACTCACAACTCATATCAGTGAGTAGAAAAAAGTTACCGAAAGTTAGCGTTTACGACCACTGACTATGTTACATGTTGACGTGTGTGTCGTCTGGTGCAGTTCGACCTGATAGCCCCACCATCGTCTCCTGCAAGAGGCAGAAACAGGAACTGAACGTGACCATCGAACCCCCAGCCACTTGGTCCACGCCCCACAGCTTCTTCCGCCTGGAGCACCAGATTGAATACATTCTACTCGATGATGGCACGGTAAAAATCTGACATTTAATTGTTTTTTTCAGATTAGTGCGTTGGTAAATTGTAGCCCTGCTTCCTTAACACGACACCTTTCATGTTGGACTCTAGACCGGACGTTCGTCGTCTCACATGATACCCCAGGGCGTCGACCAGCTCAGGGTCCGCTGCAGGGATTCGCTGGTGATGTCCAAGTGGAGCCAATGGTCTCAATGGAAAAATGTAACCAGCTGCAAGAAGTGAAAGCTCAAACTGTCTGCTAGTGCTCCGCCTTCAGCCTGTGACTAAGTTTCCTCCTGTGCCCACTAACTTTTCATCACATGACCACACCCACCGCAGGGTCAGTGATCAGTCATGAGGTTCGACCAACAGCCGTAATGATCATAATAACACACAGAAATAACCGTCATAATAACACACTCTATTCAGATTTGACCAATTTGTCACAAATTAACCTTGAGCTCCCGACAAATTATGCCCATGATCCTTTTATTTACAAACAATACCCATGTCCACTGAAATGTTTAGGTGCATAGCGCCATCTACTTTTCTACAGTGTGTAGTTTCACGGTATGACCAGTGACAGAGATAGTTAAAGCCACTGGTTTTTCATTTTGTTGATTATGACTAATCAACGCGCATGTTTTATTTTTATATATTAAAATATTTAGATTAAAACACATACTTATTTATCATGGACGTCCGTTATTTTGTGACATTAACTCATTATGTTATATCTGTAAGAATTGCTATCGGTTATTTCTAGCAAAATGAAAAAAAAAAAAAAGATTTTTACCAACTGAATACTGCCCGAAAAATAGTTAGAATAAGCAGTATCATATTAAAATAAAGTCACTAGATGGCAGCATTGCAGCTCATTGAAGTAATTTCATACTTATATCACTAACCCTACATCGGTGTCATTTGAAGTTAATATAGGACAAATGTATTTTTAAAAAAATTACTTATTTATTTATTTATAATTAATATTTATTTTTTATAGTGGATTGAATTCCTGGAAATAGCTGCATTAAACTGGCTTTTACCAACAATGAATGTGTTTTTTTAATGAATGATTATTTATTATACATTAGATAAATATCTTTCAGTATGAGAGGACTCATCAGACATCATACACTCATACATGTAGTGATGTTTATTGATGCCAAAAAACCCCTTTGATGTCCTTTGGTCTGTGTCAAAGTCTTCAGTATTCCTTCCTCTGTCTGTGTATTTGGTGATTCCTATTAAATGCTTGTGCTTTCTTCCGTGTTCATGTTGCTTCATCATTCGTGTGATTTATAAGAAAACTGTTCACGGGTTGTTTTTGGGCTGATTATCGATTGTTAGAGGTCACCTGGTACACCTGGTTTATTTTATGAAATACTCATCTTTACACTAAAGGAAGTGGAGGCTAAAAAGGAAAATGAGTTCTTAGATTTTATAATAAAAATTATTTTTTTTCCTTATACCTTGTCCCTTTTCAGGTGTTACCACAGCACATTACTGTTTTATATCTTCTACTCCGACTCCATCTACCTCCATGTCCTCCCTCACTGCATCCATCAATCT
>JAFBJS010000396.1:313235-347737 GCA_016785265.1 Paraplagusia blochii
TGTATTTTTACCTATTTTTACATCATTTTTTTTATGTTTTCTCCCAAATGTCAGAGGTTGCTCCTTTGTAGAAAAAGCCCATTACGTTGAAAAGGCAGGGGGCAAAGCTGTCCTGATTGCTGATAATGCTGAGGACAATGACAGTCAATACCTTGACATGATCACCGATGGATCCACAACCAAACCCAACATACCTGCACTGTTCCTGCTGGGACGGGACGGGTAAGTCCGGGGCCAAACTCACACTCACTGTTCACTGTTGTGAGTTTGTTTTGTCTGAAGAGGACTTCATCCATCAACATGTGGATTGTTTTCTTTCTTCTTACTCATGTATTCCAGGGTGATGATCAGGCGATCTCTCCAAAAACAGTCCCTGCCATGGGCGGTCATTTCCATTCCCGTCAATGTTTCCTCCTTTGCTTCCTTCCCTTGGAAGCAGCCACCGTGGACACTGTGGTAGAAGAAGTCCTTAGGCCCTAACTTGATTGTGTAAAGTGAGCCAAAAGCAAACATGTGGTCACATGATATGATTGGACTTTTATGAACCGCTAGAGACAGTGTGTTTGGAATTTCTAGGTTTAATCAGTGTATATAGAGGAAAAGACAAAGACCCAGTCAAGGAGTAGTTGTCATGTATTTAATAGAGGATGTTTTGTCAGGTCATTCTCCGAGCAGCATCATAACACAATCCGAGGTTGAATGACTTGAGAAATTACACTAGGTTAGATTCAAGATTCAAGATTCAAACACTTTATTAATCCCCGAGGGGCAATTCAAGGACAAGGCTGATGTACATTGCAAAGATGCATTAATATAAAATTGTAAATAAATTCTTGGTATTCCTATTTAAAAAGAACTTTAACCCATCTTTTTCTTTTCTTTTTGATGTCTCCAGTAATTTCTATTTACCAATCACTACATAACGGGCTGTCTGGACTGTAAATGTATGGATTGACAACTTAAGTGTTTTCAATAATGACAAGACCATCTTTGGAAATAATGTCAGAATAATGAAAATGAGAGCAACAAAAATATCTACATGAAATGTTTTATTTCTTTGTTCCAGTCGGAGGAGGTTGTAAAATATTCTTGAAAGGCAATTGAGGAAAATATATTTCTAAAATATCATTCTATTTATATTTAAAAAGTTTTACAGATAGTAAAACTGTTGATAAGAATTTAATCTACATCATATTATTAGGAACTGTTATTCTTTTTGCTGATGTAAGGGACAAAGCTGTTGTACAAATATCACAATAGTAGCATTTAAGAATACATTTTTATTTCTCTATCGTACAAAGGAATTTATATTATTTCACATATTTTTCACATAAATTACGCCTTTGTTTTTGCTTGTATGATTACAACTCATAATATTGTCTTCATACAATAATTTATCATAGTAGTTTACACATGAATGGAGGCATAACCAACACTAAAGCATGACTGTTGTGGTCTTAGCTTTTGGCCGTTCCCGTAAATTTAAAACTAGTAGCAACGACGTGGTAAGTTCACCAAAATAAAAGCTCACTTTTCCGGTTTTGTCTTAAAAAAAAGAAGTTGCACGTTTTAAACCAGTTTCTTACATTACGGTAATTAAAATTATTTAAAGATTATACATTTCAACAATAACCACAGTAGTGATAGGATAACAATAATACTTATTGTGTTATAATGTTATTGTTGTATTTTATAAAACACCCTTGTCTGACAGAGGAGAGCATCCGGTGGTCAGACGTTTCTGGAATGTTCTTCTCTTTTCTATAACCGTCGGGTCGTCTTATTAGCAGGTGCAGGGCAGGGATCCACTCTGAGGAAGGAACACACACAACAAAACAAATTGTTGTGTCTGTATTAACAAAAGTTATTACATGTATTTATTTATTTTGAGTGTCCTACGCTTTATTTTACCTTCTCCTGCATCCTGGACACAGTCTCCGCCACAGGTTCCTCAGCGTGGCCTCCCTCAGAGTTGGGCTCCCCCACAGGTAAACGGCGGGAGTGCACACCGCGCTGAAACGAGCCATGATGGCGAAAACATTGACGGCCTCGTTCCTAAACGCCAGGCCCGCGGTCGGTTTTGCGAACCTGATGGTAATATTTACGAACGACGGGCACCACAACACCAAGAAAACGACGACCACAAAAATGATAATGCGCAGCGACTCTCTTTTATTGTCTCTCTCCTCACCGGGAGGGTCTCGTTTCAGCTGCACCCTGGCGACCACGTACAGCTTGATGTTCATGATGACTTTGGTCAGGACGACCGCCTGAAACAGCATAATGCTGACCACGTACAGGTGCCAGGATTTGGTCACCGGCAGCAGATTTCTGGCCAGCAGGTGGGCGGCGTTGTAAACCCAGCAGTAAACGTTAACGCCGATGACGAGCTGACGCGTGACGAAGCGGCTGTAAATGAACGGGTGACACACGGCGAAGTACCGGTCGAACTGGGCGAACAAAAACGTCAACAAGTTCACCCCTAACAGTGAAGGCAACACGCTGTAAGTGCCGTTCCTGGGCGGGAAGCCCTCATAGACGTCGAACAGACCCAGGTAGTACACCGACAACCCCACCAGGGTGTCACTGATGCAGGTGTTCAGCATGAACACGAACCGGTTCTGGAGGCGCAGAGCGCGGGTGGACAGGATGCCGATCACCACGATGCCCGCTGTGCACACGGCGGTGGTGGCGAATACGATCTGGAAGATGAAGATGAAGTAGTCATCAGGACTGTCGAAGTCCACAGACAGGGGAACTCCGCCCGCCCCGGAGTCTGAGGTGTTGGGGAGAAGCATCGTTCGGAGGTGTCGGTTGAGCTGACATTGTTTTATACAGTGTCAGACCGGGTACCCGTGAACTCACCACAAGAACTGGTTCCCCGGAGAGTACACCAGCAGTACAAGGGAACTTGTATTGATTGTGTGTGTTCTGGAGTATAATTCATGGTACCCCAAGTATTACATACACTCATATGGTAAAACAAATTTAATGTATTTTAACGTTTCTTTGCAAAACAAATCAAGTAATATGTTGGTGTTTATTGTAAAAATGAGCAGAAAAACATCACCATCACTCCTTTTGAAGGAGTGACAAAATGTAGGATATTAAATTAAATTATTGAATATACTTTATGATCCTCAAGGGTTTTTGTTTGTTTTTGCAAAAATTATGTTAAACAAATTTTAATTTAATTAATAGAAATATGGCCTTCATTACAGTGAGGATATGAAAAACGTTAGGTAACAAAGTAAGAAAAAAAACACAAAAGACTTTATTATATGATAGTACATACTATATTACTTTTTATATTATTACTATACAATAATATTCGAATATTTTTTTATATCAGAATCAAAAATTATTTATTGCCATGTATGTAAGAGGCTATACAAGGAATGTGCTTTGGTGGTGTTGGTGCAGGTAAAATAAAAGTTGAAAAAAATATATAACATAAATAAGTTTAAAAAATTGCATCAATTACAAGTATTCCTTGTATTAAAAGCTCTATTTTAAAAATATTTTTTACAATCAATTTAGTTTTATTTTTAGTTTCGTATATTTTAGCATTAATTTCCAGATTAATATTTATGTTCAATGAGATTTAATTATTGTTGCCATTATGTATTTTACAGGGTGATTTTTTTTTATAGAAACAGTTTTTTTATTCTTTGTATTTACAATAAATCCATGTTGACTGTGGAGTCTTTGGCGCAGGCGCTCTTCACACTTTCCAGTCCGTGAATCCGTTCTTCATCGCCGTCGTTTCTGGGAGACTTTCACCTCAGAGGAAACACGTCTGGAAATCGAATAAATCCATACTATGTCATATATATATATATATTACAACATATTACAACAAAAAATACATTGTAAACTAAAACTCACAAATAATGTAATATTTAAAATAATATTTTTCACCAAAAAAAACTTATAATTATTATCATTATTATTATTGTTGTTATAATTATTTTATTATAATTAAAATACCAATGTTAATATAACAATATAAACACTTTTTGTAAACCAAAATTTCATAAATAAATTAAGTAATGGACCAAGTGCAGAATAACATATTGCTTGGTAAATATTACAGGGAAAATAGAGAATAATATTATTAGTTATATTGTAGTATATATCATAAAGTGTTATTGCAATAGTATACTGTGGATATGAACAGATACTGCACATGTTTATAACTTGAAAACGTATTATTATTATTAATATTACGAATTGTTAATATTATTATTATTATTATTTATAATAATAATACTATAGGATGACCAAGATGACACCAATTATTTTTCTTTTTCTTTTTCTCATATTTTTCCTTATTACCTCGTCTTGTATCTGTGACACACCTTGCACCACACCGTCCTCATCGTGGCCCTCCTCAGCCGAGGACTGCCCCACAGATACACGGCGGGGGTGGACACCGCGTTCATGCGGGCCATGATGGCGAAGACGTTGGTGGCCTCGTTCCTGAAGGTCACTCCTCTGCCCAGCAACAACCTGAGCGCAATGTTAACAAAGGAGGGAGACCACAGGAGCAGGAAGGTGCTGACCACAAAGATCATGATGACCAGCGACTCCTTGTTGTTCTCCCGGGCCGCACCGGGGGGCTCTCTGGCCAGCTGGTTCCTGGCCACCATGTAGAGCTTGATGGTCATGATGATCTTGGTCAGCACGATGGCCTGCAGGCAGATGATGGTGACCACGTACATTCGTCCGGCCTTGTGCAGAGGCAGGAAGCTGGAGATAAGGAACTGACCGTAGACGTGGAACCAGCAGTAGACGTTGACGGATACGATCACGCGCCGCGTTACGAAGCGCGTGTACATGAACGGGTGGCAAACCGCGAAGTAGCGGTCGAACTGCGCGAACAGGAACGTCATGAGGTCAACGCCGAGCAGGGAGGGGAGGACGTTGTGGGTGCCGTTCCTGGGGGCAGGGTAGCCCTCCTGGACGTCGAACAGGCCCAGGTAGTACACCGACAGGCCCACCAGGGTGTCGCAGATGCTGGTGTTCAGCATGAACACGAACCGGTTCTGGAGGCGCAGAGCGCGGGTGGACAGAATGGCGACCACTATAGGCCCCGCGGCCAGGACGGCGGTGGTGGCGAATAGGATCTGGAAGATGAAGATGAAGAAGTCTTCAGGACTGACGAAGTCCACGGACAGAGGAATACCTCCGGCGGTGGCGTTGATCATCATTTACAGTAGAAGGTTCAGTGAAGGCACCATGACTTGGTTCTCCTAGTTATACACAGTGAAGAGTTGAGGATGAGTTTAAACACAACAACAACAACAACAGCCCTGATATAGATAATACTGTGAGTTCATAATGAAGTCCTTCCCTGTCAATAACGGACGGTTCAGTCCACTGTCTGTTACTGTCTGTGCTGCTGAACTGTCCTACTGTAAATACACTCTCATGTATTTATCTTCGGGTTCCTACACGTGTTGACATCCATCGTCTCTTCCCATGAGAAATATACGGATCTTGAATCTTTCTGGCCTCACGTTGGAGCTGATGTAAGAACACTTAAAATAAAATAGTTGTTTCACAATAAATATATACAAAATTTTAGACATACATGTATACATACTGTATATGTATATATGTAAATTTATTTATGTATATATATATTTTTTCAGTATATATGTATAATTATACATATATTTTCAGTATATATGTATAAGTATACATATATACTGAAAATAATACCTCACATTATCATTGTGTGCAGTATATATATATATATATATACATATATTATATTTATATGAATATATATAGATACAAACACACACACACATATATACTGCACTAAAAGATATTCTGGAATGATATATTTTTATTAATATATAATTTTGTTGTAAAAAACTGTTAATACATTCATCTCATACATCACAACATGCTATTTAACAAGGAGATATATATTTAATATTTATATGTATAAACTGTAAAAAAACCCGATTATTCTGGAAATATATTAATATTTTGTAATCTGTTCATACATCCATTCAGAGTACTGTGCTTAAATTCAACGACACAAAGCCAACAGTCCACACCAACACAGACAGACAAACTATTTTCAGTTGAATTTATTTTAATAATAACAAGAATTTAAGTGCTGGCAACGCAGGATACAAAAATATAAAATATTTGATGTTAATATATATATTAACATCTTTTACATTGGTGGAAAAATGATCCTAGAGATGGAGCTACCAGGTAGGAGACAAAGAAAGGATTTATGGATGCAGTGAGGGAGGACATGGAGGTAGTTGGAGTTAGAGTAGAAGATACAGAGGACAGGGGGAGATGGAACAGTGATGATTCCCTGTGACAACACCTGAAAAAGGGACACGCTGAAAAAAGAAAGAAGAAAAAGATGGTAATATTCTTTGAAATGGCTAAAATGAATGAAGTATTTTATAGAATTATACTAGTTATTATTATAATACATTATTTTACTAATAGTCGTACCAGTTACATTAACATTGTCATGGATTGCAGTTGGAACGGACATTAATGAATCATGATCATTGATGTCATATCTATATTTTTATCAACATAAGTTCATAATGTACAAGAAAATCAAACTCTTCAAGTACCTCCTGTTGTTGTTGTTGATGATGCTGCAACTTCACGTTTTACTGGAAAATCCGACTCTGAAGACAAACAGAGAGAAGACGATTATTTACTGTGAGATGTTCAGGTTCACCTGAGCTGCCAGGTTGACACTGAGCTGCTCTGAGAACATCACCGTCCCACGTTACATCTGCTGGTAGAGAAAAATGGATGAAGATGAATTACTGACCGGAAGTGTGCATCCTAATAATAAAAAAAGCCACAGTTTGATCACAATGACAATCAGATGGTTAGGTAAGCATCTTGGATCTATTCTTTCACAATAAGAGTTTGAAATACAGTCTAAAAACAGGTGAAAATGTGGTAAAGACAGAAGAGAAAAACCACACAGATTGATTCATATATCAGACTGATACTGTAATAACATATTTTTTTGTTTTCCTAAAACTTTGATTCTATTCTGAATGAATCTCAGAACCTGTATCTCCTCAATGATTTGTCAGCGTAGATCAATGTATAATATATATTTTTTGCCTTTTTTGTCCACGCAAACTTAAGGGTATGAATCCGTTTGACATGGCACTGACCTTGCCTTCCACCTGGGGCAGATCTTCCTCCACACTGACCTCCACACTGCCCCCCTCAGAGCAGGGCTGCCCCAGATGTACAGGGCAGGAGTGACCAGGGCATTTAACCGAGCCATGGTGGCGAACACGTTAGTGGCCTCGTTCCTGAACCTCAGACCGTGACTGGTCAGCTGTCTGACGATGATATTGACAAAAGACGGACACCACAGAGCCAGGAAACAGATGACCACGAACACAATGATGCGCAGCGACTCTTTCTTGTTCTCCCTGTCCGCGCTGGGCGCCTCTCTGGTCAGGTGGTTCCTGGCGATGATGTACAGTTTAATGGTCATCACCAGTTTGACTATAACTATAATCTGCAGCGTCATCACCCCGAAGGCGTTAATCTGGGCCGCTTTGGAGATGGGCACCAGGTTCTGCACCGTCAGGATGGTGTAAGTGTACGCCCAGCAAAAGACGCATATCCCGACCACCACGCAGCGCGCGACGAAGCGGTTGTAGAAGAACGGGTGACACACGGCGAAGTATCGGTCGAACTGTGCGAAGAGGAACGTCAGTATGTTCACCCCCAGGAATGAGGGTAGGATGTAAAACGTCCCGTTCCTGGAGGGGTAGCCCTCCTGGACGTCGAAGAGGCCGAGGTAGTAGACCGAGAAGCCGGTCAGGGTGTCGCTGATGCTGGTGTTCAGCATGAATATGAATCGGTTCTGGCCCCGCAGTGACCTGGTGGAGGCGATGCCGATCACCACCGAGCCCGCGACCAGCACAGCGCTGGTGGCGAAGAGGATGTGGAAGATGAAGATGAGGAAGTCCCCTGGAGTACTGAAGTCCACCGACAGGGGGATGGTGGCATTCAGGAGCATCCTGGCGCTCCAGCATCGAACGGCGAGGAACGGTCATATTTATACACCACATCGACGCTTATGCACACACTCACCTCCACCCATGGGACAAGGGCCTTCTCCACCAACATGTGTGATGTTGAGCTGAGGCCTAGTGGATGGAGAGAGTTGGCAGAGGTTATGATCCAATTCTCTGGCTCCCTGATCTACTTTGAATCAAAGGGTTATTAATCTAGAGCAGGGGCCTTCTTCTCCTTGGACTTGTCCAGTGAATCATTGGTTCACCATCTTCTTCTCGGACTTTGACTGTATCCATGAACCTCCTCTTTGTCTCCTACCTGGTAGCTCCATCTCTAGGATCATTCCTCTACCAATGTATCCACTGTCCCTCCTCTGAACATGTCCAAACCATCTCAATCTGGCTTCTCTGGCTTCTCTGGCTTCTTCTACCTGCTTCTCTTCCTGTCTGTGTTGTCCCTCTAATCACCTCATTCCTGATCCTGTCCATCCTTGTCTCTCCTAAAGAGAATCTCAGCATCTTTAACTCCTCCACCTCCAGTACTTGGTGCCAAAGTCTCATTGACAGTGCAGGCCAAAATAATAATACTTGGACAAATTTTGGGCCAACCAACGTTCAGTTAAAGAATATAAAAAGCATTTTTACAAGCCTCCAATGCGCGCTTAATGTAATGTCATGTTAATGACACTTTTTTGTCACCAGAGGGCGCAGCAAACCACGAAACATAAAGCAGAATGCAGTAGGTATTGTATGCCCAACGAGAAAAGATCGGGTGTGTGTTACAGTTGACCAATGACCTGTTACTTATTAACCGTAGTAGCTGCAGTGTATTGACCTTTGAATAGTTTTATTTTCCCCTTATTCACGTGTTGCCACAGCAAATCAATGTTTTCCACCTTCTCTGTATCTTCTACTCTGACTCCAACTACCTCCATGTCCTCACTCACTGCACCCATCCATCTCCTCTTTGTCTCCTACCTAGTAACTCCATCTCTCAGATCATTCTTCGACTCCACTGTCCCTCCTCTGAACATGTCCAAACCATCTCAATCTGTCTTCTCTAGCTTTTTCACCAAACCTTCCTGTCTGTGTTGTCCCTCTAATCACCTCATTCCTGATCCTGTCCATCCTCGTCTCTCCCAAAGAGAATCTCAGCATCTTTAACTCCTCCACCTCCAGCTCTGACTCCTGTCTTCTGTCTACAGTATTCCTGGTGTCTCTTATCCATCCATCATGGCCGGTCTCACAACTGTCCTACCTTCCCCTTGACCTTAGCTGACTCTCTTCTATCACACTTTTCTCCAGTTGTTCCATCCTGACTCCACTCTATTCTTCTCCTCTCTTCCACAGTCTCCACTGCTCTGAACAGTTGATCCTCAGGATCTAAACTCCTGCTCCTTCTCCACCTTCTTCTTGTAACCTCAACAATCCACTGTTCTCCCTTTCATTTAAACACACTGTGTCCTGCACCAACTGACCTTCAAACCTCCACCTCTCCAGGTTGTCTTCTATCTGTCCTGTGAAAATGTTTCACAATAAAATGAAACTGGAAAAGGCCACAGTCAGGGTCATAATAAGTTAATAATACTACTGCCATTAAATAAAAATATAATTAAAGTGTTTATAATAGTAAGATGTGAATGAAAGTGTGATGAACAGTGAAAGTATTGACTCCAACCCCCCCTGGTGTTGATGACAGGTTTTTGACCTGTTTGTCATCACTAAGAGATTCGTTGTCTTGTCCTCTGGAGGCTTCAGTCACGGACCTGTTGTCGAAACCCTGACTGTCTCCCTCATAAATGAACCCAGAGCTGCCGACCCTCTGCTCACAGACACCGTGGCGTCTGTGCTGTGCGTCTGTGCCGAGCCATGAAGACAGTCAGACATGAGTAACCGCAGCCAGGGTCTGTCTCCTGTCCTGCCCCTCACAAGTTTCGGGAATGTGTTGATGCTCCTCTTCAGTCTCTTCCTGGCTTCATCCATCATCTTCCTCAACATGTCCGTGTCCCTGTCCATATTGATGAACAGGGCGCTGCGCAGTGAGAACCGCTTCATGTACATGCTGAGCACCTGTCTCAGTGACATCTGCACCGGTGTCTCCTATTACTATGTGGGTGTCCTGGATGTGAGGGACAGCTTCGGCTCCCCCACCGGGACCCACCACATCGTGCCCACATTTCTGGGTCTGTCCTACATGGCCATTCTGGCCGCTCAGGCCGACAGGTACCACGCGGTCTCCTCACCTTTCAAATACTCCCAGCGCATGACATTAAGAAGAACCGTGATGATCATTGTGTTCTACTGGGTCTACGCTTTTGCCATCGTGGCCCTGCACAACCTGGTCACGGTTGGCATTGCCAAAACGATCACCGGCTTCTCTACCCTGGTGGCCAACATAGTGACCGTGATAATCATGATCGGCCTGAACATCAAGCTGTTCATCATCGCCAGGTACCAGCTGAACCGAGAGCCGCCCTCCGTGGAGAGGGAGAACAAGCGCGCGTCCGTCATCCTGATCCTGGTGGTGGCCGCCAGTTTCCTGGGCACCTGGCTGCCGATTTTCTTTCACATCACCGCCTGTAACATCCTTCGTTTCGTATGTTACAATTTTAGGAACGAGGGCACCGACCCTCTGCGGATTCTGCCGCGCATAAACGCAGCCCTCACCCCCATCCTCTACATCTACGGCTGCTCTGCGCTCAGATCCACGCTGTTTAAGAGAGTGTGGAGACCCTGCTGCAGGAGGAAGACGGGGTGAGGAGACCATCTCACACCTGATGTAGAAATCACAATAAATGTTCGGAAAAAAAGATTGATTCCTGCAGAGAAGGATCACAGTCCTTGTATATCTTGTCCAAAAATCTTTATATGTTTATTTATATGATGCATTAACATTAATATATAATTTCTCCTTTCCAGGTGTATTGGAGCACATGGCCTGGGTAGATGCATTCGTCCATGAACACATAAATCATCATCATCATCATCTTTCATTTACAATTTAATGTCATCAATTCAGTTAAGAATTAGAAATTAAAGTTTTGTATGGAAAAAGAAAAACAAAGTTTCATGACAGAAATATTCTTTTTTTTCTATTTGTGGGTCCATGTCTGTGAAAAGTATGACACAGGGCCAAACACTGAAGGGTTTGGAAATGCACCCAGTACTCATAACACATGCAGGTTGTATTCTGTACATGCTGATGTAGTACTATAAGCAGAGAAAACTCAGATCTCAGCCTGGTTATATCTTTGGATCTGATTAATTTCTATATTTTGCCTGAAGAAATGTTTCTGAACTGTTAGGCAACAGACACATGAAAGTCAAAGTCAACTTTGTTGTCAAATATAACATACATCCAGGACATGTGACACAATGCAACTGCTGTCCTGTCTGACCCCCGGTGCAAAAATAAAAAAAATACATCATGAAATGACATTTACGAAGAAAAGAGGCGACTCAAACAAACACAGTAGTGCAAATGTCTGCAGAATCTTTTATATTAGTGCAAATGAATACTTTAAACAATGTGATACAGTGTAATACAGTGCAGTAATGCAATGTTTGTACAGTGGTTTTTAATGAATACAATGCATTGTAACAGTGAATATATATTTATGCGAGATTCAGTGTGCAGAGAGCAGGGGGAGGATGAAATCAACATCTTCTTCTTCTCCTTGCAGCTTGTCCCTTTTTCAGGGGTTGCCAGAGCGAGTCAACAATTTCCATCTCACCCTGTACTATGTGTCCTCAACTCTAACTTTAACTACCACCATGTCCTCCCTCACTGCATCCATACAATTGCTTTTGTGTCATTGGAAAATCACTATTTACGATATAGGTGAAATATAATCTTTGGAATTTGCTATATATCATATAGTTTGTCTTACTGAGACACAACGACTTGTTTTGGACGTAAAATAACGAACTATTTAGACACTAATTGTTGATGAAGACAAGTCTGAAGACTTTCAGAGCGCATTAAAGTGCTGAGACAATGTTGGATTATTTTCTTATAGCTTCCATCACTGTGCAAATGGTGTCATTGTCTGTACTTTTCCATAAAGTTTTGTATTTTTCCCCCCATTGTGAACTAATGGTTAAAGCTCAGCCAGTGTAAACACACATTACACAACTCTACACAACGTGCAGTTCCCTCGGCAACCGCAGTGTGTCAGGAGAGCACTTTGGCACTGCGCCATGGAGGACCCATCAATGGGATTCAAACCAGCAACGGAAAAAAAATGGCGACCTGTAACAAGAGTCAAAGATCTGTAAACATACAATCATCTCTGATCGATCCATCTTCTAGGAGGTGTCGTTATTAGATAAATGTGACCAAAACCGATCCATTAAACGATGCTCGGATCGGATCCAGAGTGGAGGTGTGTAGGCTGTTTCCTATTGGCTGAGAGCTCAGGTCCGTTCCTCTCTGCTGGGAGGAGGAGGAGCCTGTAGATCTCCACGCTTCCGCACATCTGGTGCCTAATTTCTCTCCCTCTGTCTGTCTATCACGGGGCCATCTGGCAACATGAATAAAGTTTTTTTGTTTTTTTTACCGAAGATATTTTCTCTGCGTCTTGTAATTGAAAACCTAGTATTTGGGAAGACTTCTTGCTTATCAATGTGTTCTGGTTTGTAAACCACTCAAAGTGAAATCGATTAATCACGAAACAATTTAATTTCTGAACAATATCAAATAAATAACGACAAAAAACAAAGGCATCATCCACGTATCTATGGTCAACTGCATTTTATCACTGGGATAATGAACATAAAACTACACATTCAATGGAACCCTGTATGATTCAAATATTCTGCTTATGCTTTTACACGCATATAAAACAGATCATAATACTTATTATTAAGTGGCAATATTGCATGGTGAAATAAAACAACAATAATAATTGTGATTTGAAATAACTCAATAACACCACACACGGCAACAACAATCTCCTACTTATCTACTAATATTAACCTATCTATCCACTACTAACTTCTGATCAACTGAAATCCTCCTCATATCTGTATATACCTATTGTATTTTTTAAATATATTGTATTTATCTTTTGTTCTGCTGCCATTATCTTATTTTCTGTTTGGGAAAATAGGGTTAATTTCATAGGATAAATACATTTCTGTATAGTATACCTATATACCTACATATATATATATATGTAGGTATATATATATAATGTTTGTATTAGTACTTGAATATATTCACTTTTTAAATGTATACACACACACTCACACACATATACACAGCCATTTATATATTTGTGTATATATATACGTATTTAAATATAATTGTATATATGTTTACACACACACATATATATGACAATATATAAAGTGAATATATCCAAGTACCAATACCAACATTTTGTTTAAACCCATTAATTACCAATGTAAACGACCTAATAGTGACGTCACAGGTCCGTTGTTGCCACTCTCAGAAGAAACTACTAACGAAACTGCGAGTTTCTCCAACGCCCTCTTAATAACCAGGGTCCGTCGGTGATACTGGCAGACAATGGAGTCAACGTTATACAACAAAACCCCCTAAAAAGGTTAATTAAAAGTAGTTTTGTTCCCAGTTTGCCGTCGTGACTGGAGCTACTGGAAGCCAACGGTCACGTCGTAGTTATTCTATACGTTAACCCACTCCCGCCTCTCCCACCGCCCTCCTCTTTTTTTCTCTTTGGTCTCTGCCATCTTGCAGGTAAAGTTGCCAGGGGTCCTGGGCTGAGAGAGTGGCCAAACCCTCCCACCGTGGGGTGTTTTCTCTGCTGCACTCTGGGCTGGTTCCTATTCAAATGTGGGTCAGGGGTGAGGAAGCCTAACGTCATAAGCTTGCAACATGGCGTCCCGAAGGCTGTGAGATGAGCAGGAGGATGGTAAAGAACGCCTGAGACAGACTCTACCGATGTAAGAAGGTAATTTAAACCCTAATATTCCCCTTTTCAACTCGGACCGAACATGTACCGCGGTGCTGTTTCGGTGCCAGTTCGGCTCGTGTTGGTTTTTTTTCCTCTCCATTAGCCGCCGCGACTGCTGCTGCTGCTGCTGCAGGGCTCGCTCTGGTTTTCGCTGGTGTTTTTTTCCACAGCGTGCCAACAAAAAGGGGCTCCGCTGCCGCCACTGCCTGCTCGGGTTCTGTACCAGCCGGTTTGCCAAGCACGGAACCCCCGGTTCTCCACTCCGCCTTTCCGACACGGGAACCGAACGTGTTGTCGATGTTGCGCTGTTTATTTCTGGCGTCGTTCGTTCGTAAGAGATGCGTCTCATCTCCCTGTGTGTGTTAGTGCCAGTTATTGCCCAGGCTGGTGAAGAACGCAACCGATACCGGAATCGATCCACGGCCACGCTGTCGCTGTACTTCGGTCAAATCTATTCGCTTAAATTGTTTTCTTACATTTGTGTAAGTCTTGTCAGTTGATTTTGTCGCCCAAATTGCTCCATAATGAGGCGAACGCTTGTCGGGGATCGATACCTGTCATGTAACCATTCGGTTTAACCATTTCTTCTTACGGAGCCGTATAAATGTGAATGTTTTGAGGGTTTTCTTACGCTCCATACGTCGAGTTGGGGTTTTTATCCACTACATAATCGCAGGGATGTTGCCACAGATGAGCAATCCACATTGTTTATGTGCGGGATTAGAGATCCGATTCTAATACAGGGCCAATTAAGTCATTAAAGTGGATTGACTGATGTGATATGGATTATAAAGCGTATTTCAGGTTTGGCATTGACGTAGTATAACTGAACCAGACCCCCGAAGCCTATAGGTGGTCTCCTGCCCTCCATCGACCATCTTTGTGATCAGCAACCCTACAATACGGGTGTACTGTTACATTGTGACCCATTAGTCTTGTTCATTTCGCAGGCGACGTTGCATAATATTGATTTCATCGCCCGATACGAAGACTTTAAAAGTAACATCGCTTTGAATGCTTGTTTCTTCGACCGCTGGTCCTCTTTGGAATCAGGTCCGTGCCCCGATGTTGAGGCACCTTGTCATTTCAGAGTTGTCAAAAGTACCAAGGGGGTTTTAGATAATAAGGCACAGGAATCCCAGTAATGTGGTTTTCTTAAACCTCTATTTTAGTTGAGTGAAACAAATCCAGTTCTGAAGGCACATGGGAAAGAACTAGATGTTATAAACATCCTCCATTCACCAGACATTTTAAAGGAATAAAATTCCTGAAAAACTGGTTTTGCGTCAGTATGGGCTAGAAACTAATTGACACTGAAATAAAGGAGTTAGTTTAAATATTAAAGGTGCCAATTTTGACATGTTTTGTCTAGAACTCTTACATTTCTCACACGCTGTCAAGGTTACCTGCACAATGGCATTTAGTTAAATAATCCCAGTCGTTGTTTTATGTGGTAACATATCAATACAAGTGTTTTTCGTTATTGTTCTTCTCAGAAAATAATCCAGATTTTACCCTTTTTTTTAGTTATCACTGCAGCACTTTTAAATCAACACCTGACCCAACTTTTAGGGGAAAACGTTTGCTTCAGTGTGTGTATTTTTATGTATCGCTTCTTATGGTGCATATTGTCAAAGTGTGTACAGACTGTTTTGTTTGTTACGTCCTCTTAGATTAGCCCCCATTACCATAGTTTTGTAGATTATCCAGTTCTTTACCCTTGTGGAAGGGTTAAAATAGGCGAGATAAACGAAGTTCCACTGGTGGGCCACATTGGTATAGCAGTTGTCACTAAAAGGCTAGTTATAACTGAAAGACGTCATTATTGTACCTATGTATCAATAAATGTTTCTGCAGTTAATAATATTTTATAGAAGTTGCTGTGTTCTCAAGGGCCACTTAAATGGCTCGGTGGGCCCCATTTGGGCTGCAGACCTTAAGTTTGACACATTGGGGGGGGGTGCTGGAACACTGCCCTCGGCCGCTCAGCTTCGAGCCCTGGTGACAATGCTGCATCTGTGAGTGCAATGGGCTCTGAAGACCGGGCACACAGAGCCAGCGTGGTTCATGTGATCCCATTACTTTTAAAAGAGACTATAAACAACTGAAACAGGTAGAGGGAGATTACAGAACACGCGTGTGTTTACTGCCCTCAGCTTCTTAGCAGCGTCTCCTCCTGAGTAAACTGACACTAATACAATGCCGCCGACAAAAGACACTGACAAACAAATCTACAGTTTGGTCTCGTAACAATGTCAGAGAAGTTAATGTGATCAAGTCCACCGATCACTGTGACTGGTTTCATTGATTACCACGGAGTCAGCCCTGTAGGGTAATTTGAGGCCCATGTGTGTGCCTCATGATCCTCATAATCAGTCACTGGGTCTTGCCTCACCCTTTGTGGATCTTCCCCCTTCTGCAATACTGTAGTTTCCTGTGCACATGGTGATTTTTTTTTCTTTCTTTCTTTCTTTTTTAAACTCCCACTGGAGTGGGTGCGTGTGGGCAGCACGGCGAAGTGAAATGATTGTAGGCTGAAGGCCACGCTGCTCTGCTGACATACTGGACCAGGACTTAGGATATAGATTGTGCCGGGCTCATATCTCTACAGATCTGTCTGTTCTGTGCTGCCTGTTCTAGGGCAGATTGGTTTGTTCTGTGGTGAAGAGAAAACTCCTCGGGGCAGGGCTGTTGTTGTTCTTTAAGAAGAAGACAGTCTGTGGAATGTTGTGCTGATAGCCAGAAGGTTATGGAGCGTGTGTGTGTAGGCAGAAGGAGGAAGAGGAGGGGGTAGCGGTGCTGTAAAACCACACATCATACAGGATCTTTCCCTACCCAACATGCCCTCTGTCCTTAACCTTAGCACCAGGCAGCAGGTCATTGGAACTGTGTGTTTTGTTCGTTTTCAACACAGGACAGTTAATCACAGTTGAAAACTACACAAATAAGTGCAATATGATTGGATTCAGGTTTCTGGCTAGTATTTCTTAGTTTTCATCTGCCATGATTTAATCTATTTAAGGCAGGGTTTAGTTGCAGAGTAACAGTAGTCAAATAGTCAAAAATACCTACAATTAGTTGTGAAAAAGGAGAGAAAAATAAGATTTCTTCTGGCACCTGTAGCCAAAAACCATAGAAAAGTTTAGACGCTGGTGACAAATGCAGCACATTTCAAAATTAGCTTTGAAAACACCCCTGGTGGTGGAAGAATATATTTGTTTTTGGTTGAAATAAAATTAAAAATCCATACTGGATTCTTTGAACATCTTAAACAATGAAACATGTTAGAAGCATGTGTATTATTGAGGGAGCGGAGAGTCATTAAACACAAAGAGCACAATCCTTACAGATATACATTTTTTTCCCATGTCAAGAAGTCATTGCTTGTCTTCAGTTTATTCGGGAATGTAAGTCTTTTATAAATGTTAAAGGAAAAAATGCAGTTAATATCTTAAGAGATATGCTTAATAGCTCACCCATACTTTATTTGATATAACTCAAACCAACAATTCCACCTGTACAGTCTACTCCTTGCGATTCTACATCCAGGCCTCTGCCCTCCTCCTCCCTCTAGTAGGTTGTAATCACATATCCTGTTATTGATATTTTATTATGCTCTTTTTTTTAATCATGGCATTAAATTCCCTGCCTGTAAGTAATGATGTCTTGAATTAAACGAGACGTGACGGCAAAGATTTAAGGCACAGCTCAGGCAATTACGCCTTAAGCACCGCCACGACGATAAATGTGATGTAGGGCGATTTAGACTAAGTTTGCTTGCGTGCAATATGTGCGTGGACTATTTTTGTACTCCCTGGAGAGTAGACTTGTATACCTGTTACTCCCTATAGACCTGGCCTTGGCTCTAATGTCTAGTGTTACCTGTGGCCTGACATCCACACCACAGAACACATTCATTCATAGCCTGTTGTTGTGTTGTAACTTGGGGGAAAAAAAGATTAGGATTCTGCTTTTCCCACTGGTATTATTGACGGGGTGTTAAGATATTCCCCGAAACTATTTCCAATTTGTCCTTGTGTTCTTTTTTTGCACAAGACAACTGAGTCTCTCCGGGGCCACAGTAGCTATTGACCTCCTGGACATGGAGGAGGAAATCAAATTGAAAAAAGTATGGCTGCGCTGTACAGAATAAAAGATGTTAGTGAGACAGACATCCAAAAATACTCTCAGCAGCAATGAAATCAGTTCCTAAAATTCTTGCTGCAACATGTTCATGTTTTAACGATGGTGTTATTAATACTCACATCCAGGCAGTACAACTACTAGTACTAGTTATTTTTAAGTGACTTTTCTCGAGATCTCTGTACATACAATGAAAATATTCAGTGTCCTTTTGTTGACGTCTCCTTGATAACTGCATTGTTTAAACTAATGGACTCTGAAGAACGTAGCTTCATGCAGCTCACTTGGCAGTCAGACCAGGCCCTGATCCAAAAGTCTTCTGTTCCCAGATCTGGGCCTTTATTGTAAGTGACTATTTATTTGTACTTGTCATAAGCTTTTTGTTCAATTTGCCTTTTTTTCTGAAGCTGTTCTGAATCACAGGGAAAAAAAGCCCCTGCAGTTATGCCTTATTAGAGAATTCTAACCTATTTGCAGAGGCTGCTTTTATCCAGAGGACAGACAACAGCAGGCTGCTGTGCTAATTATTCTGCTGGCTGTAAATTATTCTCTAAGAGCCACCTGATGGAACAGCCTTTCTAACTACCTGGCATTGAAGTGTTCATAAATCCATAGCAAAGCTAGCACTGCTAATGTAGCTACTAAAGCAGACATGGGCAAACTAAGGCTGGGGGGCCGGATACGGCCCATTGAGGTTTTTTTTTTGTGGCCTGCAACCTTGTCAAAATTAAATAACTACTGTTGTAGTACTCCTGCCTTTTCCCTGCAATGCCTGCAGTTCCCCTGTAGCTGTTGTCATACAAGCTATTAGAAATTAAGCATTTCATGTTGTATATATGACTATTACACGCCATTTATCTCAACAAGTTCAACTTATGCTCCATCTTTCTGCTCGTGATTCTGCCCAAGTGTCCAATTCTGACTACAACATCTGATTACAACATTAGTTGTAATTTATATTCAGCAATATGTTATTTTTTAGACTATTTCCCCTAATTTACAACCCTATAAGCCTTATTTACCATTATAATTGTACTCATGTAAAATCTTATTTTGAAGGGTTGTATTTTATTAATTCCATTCTACCCTCCCCCTACACTGTTCATATTAAGATAAAGAATATCGTAGTATTATTCTGGCATCACTGAAATCTTGTAATGAAAGATAAGACATCACAACCTGCAGCTCACCCTTCTAGATTCAAGCTGGGCAAACCTGATTTCTTTGCCGGTGTATATGTAACAGGTTTTCTGAGAAGACTTGTTGGAGAGCATGACAAAGAGTGAGCAGAGACTGTATCGCTGTCACAGCAGTGTGACGGGATGAAAGGAAACATCATTACTTCCTATAGGAGCCAATCCCAGCTCTAATTTACAACAGAAATAAGTCAGCTGGCTTCCACAGCTGAGAAGCTCCGGTCTGTGTGCAAACACATCTGCTCTCCCACTGCAAAAGAAAATTGCTCTTGGGTGGGAGTAAAAAAAAAAGAGGGAAAAATCTATTTAGTAGAAACCTGAGCAAATCCTGCATGGTGCTGACATTTTATTCTTCTGTATCCTATACCTGCAGACCGGCAGTATTTTATGGTATTCACAGGGATAGTATTGACATATTCTCCAATACTGCAGCTCACAGGTGTATAAGACATCACAAAGCTCAGGTAACTGCAGTTTTCATGATCCCTGTTTTGGGTGGACCTTACTCAAACAGCAGTGTCAGCCATGTTGAAATGGCTCGGAGGTGGTTGGTCGTTCTGTTTGTATTTTAAACTGGCTTTGTACCATCCCCCTAGCCCCTCCCCCACTCCCTCTGCCCACCGGCATACTCTCAGGGTGTGTGTCTGTGCACATTTGCATGTTGTTAAGTACACTGTCCCTGACTGTACAAGTGTCCACATCCAGGTTTTCGTTCCTTGTCTCTATGCTTGATCGTTTCCATAATGCTGTCTGTTATCCTAGGGTAAAGGTGGCCGTCTGTAGTTCTGAAACGGTCGGTGCTCTTCATAATTTTAAGGGCTTGAGATAAAGGTTCATGTCACAGGTTGTCGGTTCAGACATCCCACTTGGTGTTGTTTTCTGTTGATTGTAGTCAGATGACCTTTCACAGTCCTAGGTGTGTTTTGTTATTGCGCCACAGGACTTTGTCTCACCCCTGCCCTCTCTCCTGGCTGCTCTCTCCCTCTCAGCTCAGGAGATTAGTGCCACAGCCCACCGCTCTCTGTCACCTCCTCTACATGAACGCGGACTGTGTAAAGGTTTACCAGGTCCCTGTTTAATGCCTAACCCTCCACAGTGAGGCGGTTACAGTGATGGGCAGGGGTAAATGAAGACAAACCGGACCGTCCAGACTTGTAGCCTAACCAGTCTAATCTTTAGGGCTGTGATATAAATTTACTGCTGGGGGCACTTTGACTCACAACAGTCTTCAGCCCTAGTTCCTCTCACGGATATGTCATCAGGAACTAGTCTGTCAGGTCTTGGTAAACATCCCTGCTCATCTCCTCATCAGCAGCCTCTTCACATTAGCCGGAGTGCAGGGTAAATGTTAGGTTGCTCTTAGTCTCTTCTGTCATTATACCAGGGCCAGTTTTGAAAAGGTTACATTGCAGTCAAGGTAAGTTGATCCTGTAGCTGTGCTTGAAGGGCAACGTCCACACTGATCTGCAGTCCAAAGCCCAGAGCTGGCTGTGGTTGGTATGTGGAGCCATATTTGGTCTGAGTTTACTTGCTCGTTGATCTCCTCAACAGCTCAATCGACCAGTCTCCCCGTGAGCCTTTGTAGGGGGCAAGATAAACTTTTTTTTGAGGACTGCAGGACATCTATCATACCTACTGGAAAAAAAAACATTGTCCCATAGTTGTGGTTTTATTTGTTCATCCATTACTACTACATTCTTGGCGTAACAGAAACCCTTTCTTGGTGAGATATCAGCCTTTTTTCCAAGTTGTAGGTGCATTGCCCCCCTGGAGCTGCCCTCATGATGCAGACCTGCCTCTTCCCCTGTGGTGCTAGGAAGCTGGGCTGCACCACTGGAAGAGGAGCTGGGTCTACACGTGTACCACCCTAGCTGCATATAGATCAGCCGTAATCCATTAGCAGCTCCCTGGAATCCAGCAGGCACGGCACAGCACTGTAGGGGCCAGTGGGAGAGGGTAGCTGTGTGGGTGATGGGGGCGGGAGAGAGAGCAGGAGAGAGGGCTCTGGATGAGAAGAAGAGGGGGGTGGGGGATAGCTCTTTTTTTTTTCTCTCTCTCTCTCCCTCTCTCCTCCTGAACTGGCTTCTCCACTCTGAGCCCAGCCCCCTTTTATGTCAGTCTGCTGGTAAAGCCTCTTGAATCCCCCTCCATAAAGCCAGCGGAGGTGTGTGCCTATGTTAAGAGAAGGACCTGACTGATATATGGTTTCCTGGCTGGCACCTCAGCTGAGGCCCTTCTCTTTTTGCGTCTGACTACTCGCAGGTTCGGGGCGCTGAACACAGTCTACGATTAACTGCAGATGCTGGCTACACACACGCACACACACACAGTGGCGCTTTGGGAATAGAACTGGGAATACTAGAGTGTTCCAGGGATGGGCCTCCATGCCCAGGCAGAAGCTGGTGAGGGCTGAGGATAGAGAAAAGCGGAGAGAATGATGGGGGAGGGGAAGAAAGCCCATGATTAGAAGTGTCAAAGCAGAAGGGGGCAAGTCTAGGCGTGGACCTGAGAGTAATGATCACTCCAGCTGATTGTATCAGCCACCAGCACTGTTTCAGCAGAGCTGCCCTTAGTAAGTCAACTAGACAAGTCTCATTCAGAGACCACACTTTGTTCACTGCAGCAACTCCACTGTAGGGACATTGATGTAGTCCATACTCGTGTTCATTGGTTTTTTGTTCGTTTAATATTTGTTATATACAGTTTTGTTGAATGTCGCCAGTTAGGTACCTTTTTTGAACATCCCCTACTTCAACATATCTGTCTAGACATGTGCAAAATTGATCGTTAAGTAATTATAGTCAGTTTAAAGATCATGCAAAAGCGCTATACCTTAAAAAAAGCTTTGTTACCTTTGTCCGTTCACCTATTGTTAACAGACATCCACATTGACCAGCCTTAATGTAATCGCTTACCTGCAGGTGTAGTTGGTAAGTGCTCTCTGATTTTCTTTCTTTTGGCTGTGCTGCCATAACCTGCTTTACTTATTTGGAGCAAACAAAAACATTGTGGAACCTGTCAAAATAGTTGCTAGCCATGCATTTTGCATTTTTCTTTGGCTTCCAGAACAATTTACTTTACTTCAGATGCAATCAGGGAATCTAGCTTCTGGTTATCAGTCATGGCTACAGTAGCATTTTGGAGCTGGTCAAGCTAGGTTGTACATTACACATAATGCATACCACACTGCAAATTTGGATCTGTGAATGTGGTCTGTCCCGTTTCTGTAATTTGGGTAGAAGAAAACATTTTTGGAACATTTACTTTTATTAAGATCACATGCTGTTTGTTGTAAATCTCCGATTTGGGACAGTGTTTTTATGGGTCATTAGTTTCTGATCTGTCCTGAGCTCAGTTTTCAAAAATACCACTCAATTTTGATATTGAAATAACATAGTGTTTTTTTTAAGCACACAGGATATTATAAAAAATATGTTGCCTCTAAGCAAACATGCTTTTTTTGTAAAATAGGGCAGCGCTGAATGAGATTCATCTGCCCTAATTCTATACATGAGGGCCCCTCTGGAGGATCGGGTGGTACTGTCCTTGTCTTTGAGCCACCCACCCCCGCCCACCTTTCTGCCCCAGTGCCTGTGTGGTTTTACCTGCTCAGGTGTCACCTAATCCTTCCCCCTAGGCTCTGTTTTGCCAGCGACCCTCCCCATCCCCAGACAATGGGGCAGGGCTGACATTACCATGACCTAATGGATACTAGTCCTAACGGGGTTTCCAAAGAGGGCACCCCAGCGAAACTGGAGTTACTTGACAGAGATAGGGAAGAGGAGCAGAAAAGAGGCACCGCTTTAGAACATTAGTTACTTTGCCCATTGTTCTTCTCCACCCTTTGGCTTTTGTGCCAGAACTGTGGCAGTAGGTGCAATCAGAACCTGATCCATGTCAGGTTGCTGTGTGTGTAAAAGGGAAAATGAGAGGGAGGGAAGGGTTCCAATTTCTAAGCTGCCATGTGATAATGTGGCATACTGTTCTAACAGGTTACTAATTTGCGTGAGAGATATTAACTTGGATCGTCGCACTAACAATGAGATATGGCATGTGTGCAGTTTAGATGTTAACTACGGTGTGCCAGAGCTTTATGTGTCTTTACTAATTAAAATGTCAATAATTCAGATGTCAATAAAAATGGACATCTTCTGGAGACTAAAGAAACTGGGACAGTAAAGATATTGGCCTTAATTTTTGATCGTAATAATAATTATAGCATTTCAAGGCTTGTTCCTCAGAAAAAGGAAGGCGGCAATTCATTTTTATGTGCCTGACAAAGCTAAGCATTTCACAAAATAAATCTAATTATCTTTTGTATTTCATTTTCTCTTACAGCTTTAGGTGGTGATTGTGTAGAGAGAGAGAGAGACAGACAGCCAGAAGGAAAGAAGGAAGGTGGAAATGGAACTGCCAAATCATGCCAAACACCTGCTGCTGCAACTCAACCAGCAGAGAGCCAAGGGCTTCCTGTGTGATGTCATCATCGTGGTGGAGAATGCGCTTTTTCGTGCTCACAAGAACATCCTTGCCGCGAGCAGCATTTACTTTAAGTCTTTGGTTCTTCACGATAACCTCATCAACCTTGACACAGAGATGGTTAACCCCTCGGTATTCAGACAAGTGCTGGACTTCATCTACACTGGGAAGCTCTTGTCTTCAACGGACCAGAGCAGTGAGCAAAACTTCAGTGCCCTCTTAACCGCAGCTAGCTACCTCCAGCTCCATGACCTCGCAGCTCTGTGCAGAAAGAAGCTTAAGCGCAGTGGTGGAAAACCCCTACCCGGCAAACCCTCCACTCCGGGTCCCATCAGTCGCTTACGTCTAAACAACCAACGACTTTCCTCTTCAACACCCGCCGGCCCAAATAACCACTACCCCCAAACTCCTTCTGATGCCGACCAGCAGCAACCAGATGAAGGCCTTCGGGACAAACTTTCAGATGACGAGATGTTTGTTGGCAGTTCTGGAAAAAACGGCAATGGCAACCTCAGCAGCGGAGGTAGCGCTGGTGAACCAGACCTTGGACTGGATCTGTCAAAGAAAAGCCCTCCCTCTGTGGGCACTGACGCTCTCAGCCCACACAGCAACTCGCAAGAATCCCCTCAGTCTGCCTCAGTATCCACAACCAACAGTGCCTCACTGGACGACTCCTCTGCCACTCTACCAGGTGTAGATGGATGTGGCTCAGAAACCATGGAGATGAACCATTCATCTAAAACCTCAGAAGACACCCAGAACCAGCCAGATGGGGCTCCACCTCCCAAGAAGTCCAGACAAGGTTCCCGCAAGAACGAATGGCCTAAGAGAGAGGCAACAGGGTTGAAGTCTGAAGACCATGACAGACCCCTTGTCAACGGTGTGATTGTAGGTCCTAAAGACGGACGCTCCTCTGGTGCTGGAGCAGGGAGTGGCAGCAGCCTCACCTCCGACCAGTCCTTTCATTGTAAAGACGAGGAAGAAGGTGGCACGGGAGAGAATGGCCAGGACCACAGCGAGGAGAGTTGTCAAAGTGATGGAGAGGCTGCAGGAGGTGGAGGCGGCAAAAGGGGAGGAAATAATCACAGCGCCAACTACGTGTACAGGCAGGAAGGGTTTGAGCCAGCATTCGGAGACAACCTCTATGTGTGCATTCCCTGTGGCAAGGGCTTCCCTAGTTCGGAGCAGCTCAACGCACACGTCGAGACGCACACCGAGGATGAGCTCTACATCAAGGAGGAGGGAGGGACCTTCATAAAGGAAGAGGATGAGGAGGAGGCGGAAGATCTCTCTGCACCTGTGGGTCCTTCCAACTTTGGCACCGAAGCGCGTCCATTCAAGTGTACGGTCTGCAGTAGAAGCTACAAAGACCCGGCGACCCTGCGACAACACGAAAAGAGCCACTGGCTGACCCGGCCGTTTCCCTGCAACATTTGTGGCAAGATGTTCACCCAGAGGGGCACCATGACACGCCATATGCGCAGCCATCTTGGCCTCAAGCCGTTCGCCTGTGAAGAGTGTGGCATGCGTTTCACTCGCCAGTACCGTCTGACAGAGCACATGCGCGTCCACTCTGGGGAGAAGCCGTACGAATGCCAGTTATGTGGTGGGAAGTTCACCCAGCAGCGCAACCTCATCAGTCACCTGAGAATGCACACCTCACCTTCCTAGAAATGCATCAAGCCAAAGAACTCTGGGAATTTAACAAATGAAACATGTCTCTACTTTTTTTTTTCTTTTTTTCCACCTGAAAAGCAAAGAAACGCACACAGACACATTCACATGCAAACTCACACACAGTCCTTCAGATGAATTCCAGTTTACGATGCCCTGGGCTAAGTGGATGACAGAACTGTTAGCCACGCTGGGCTCCATCGGTGACCACCGGGTCATCGTTTTTATTGATTTCTCACCTCTCAGGAGTTCAAGATGAACAATTTACTCCTGTCACTCTCCAAAGTCGAGAAGCCATGGTGGAGTGACATGACTTCTGCTCCGTGCTGCAAGTCTATTAAATGTGAATGTGGGTACTACTACAACATCCAGCCCTCTCACCCCCTCAACGTCCCCAGCAACCTCTGGTCGACACTGTCTAGTGTCGGGGTTTTCTTCAACTGTGCTATCTTGACCAAAAACCGTGCAAACAGTACAGGCAATAATTCAACAGAAAGATTATTTTTACCCTGACAGCTTTATATCCTTGGTATGTTGGTGGTGGGGATCTGTGTGTAACAGAAGGGATGACTCGGTTTGGGACCATTTGCATGCTTTAACGGAAAGTCCTGAAACAAGGTTCACGGTGGGATAATGTCGGATTATGTTTTAGTTTTTACCGATGACAAATATGTCCTCCGCAGCTGTTCACAGTAAATTTAGGGGAGGATTTTCATAAATTTCATTTTTGCCTGCTATTGCTTCCAGGAATGAACCCTGGTTGGAAACACGAACCCTTCGAGGTACTTTGTTTTACTTAAAGAGCTTGTAATGTTTCACTGAATGTTAAAACTGGAAGGTCTTGGGATTTTTCTTGTTGAGGGGAGGAATTTGGGTTGGGCGGGAGTCGATGAGGGGGGGGATACGCAAAGGGTGTTTTAGCCTGACCCTGACGTTCAGTGGGTACGTTTTTATTTTTGTTTTGTTTTTTTGTCTGTATAGCTTTCCTCCCCTCAGAAAAAAAAAAGATAAGTCTATATATATATTTAAATATATATGTAGGCTTCTGACCTCGCTACCTCTAATTATTCTTACGAACTCTATGTTGTTTAGTTGAAAGTTCCTATGTAATTAATTGTAAAAAGTGTGTAGATTATGGTAACTTTTCACCTGATGCTTTAACCTGCCCATCTCTCAACACAGGTTTTTAATGCTCATAGATTTTACACTTTAATATTATTTTAGCTGTGGTTTTTACATGTCAAATATAGCTTTTCGGGGGGGCTACCTGCTCAGTGTGGCCCCCACTTCAAAGTGTACTGTAGCTACCTGCCTGGAGCAAATAGTAGTTAGTTAGTTTAGATGTATAGTGTTCCAAAGATCTTATGAATGTTAAGGAGAACAGAGCTAACTAACAAACATTGCTAGACAAGTTCATAACCAAAGTTTTTAAAAGATGTACTTAAGATATATAGCATACTAAATTATTTTCTTTTTTTGCTTTTCTTTCCTGTATAAAACAAATTATGAATTATATTGTATGTCCACACAAAGAAATCCACTCTAATGGAGTTTTTGGCCAATGACTCTGAGGTTTGAGGAAGGTTCTTGCGGTTTGCAAGGAAAGCTTGTGCTGATTGGTGGGCCGGTGTGATGTAAAAACTTTACCACCCTGCGAAACTGGTGGAGTTTCAAACATGTTTCCTGTACATGTTTTTCTCGTCTCTATTTGTTTGTTTTCAGAGTCCTTATCACTTTATATTCCCTGACTTTTAAAAAAAACAGGACGTGATGATATTTTCATGTGTTTTGTTCAGACCAAAAAAAAGAAAGAGTTTTCAAATAGGAGCTATTATGAAAAATTTAATGTGAAGTTAATTTGATTTTTTTTTTTTTTTTTTTTTCTTTCCTCATCTTTTGAGCCAGACTTGTGAAAACTTGTAATAAGAAGGGAGACACAGAGATGCACTGGACAACTCATGGTCTCCTGCAGCATCCTTTGGTGTCTGATTGTATTTCATTGTAACACAGAATGATTTTTTTTAAATTATTTTAAACCTCTGAAGCTTACCTCACCGGGGAGTAAGCGCCTCTCCAGTCCAGTGTGTTGCTCCTTAACTGTTTCACTGAGAAGCATAAACCTTTACTACAAGTTTTTGTTTTAGGCATTCCTCTAGTCGTTTGTTGGACTTCCTGTTCACTTTTTTTTTTTTTTTTAAATTCCTCTTTTTGTCCTCACGTTTTGGTCTGTGAATTGTTTGTCATAGTGATACAGCTGCAGTTTAGAACATCACTGTCTTCTTGTAAGGTACCTGCCCGGACTCTCAGAGTTGTTCTCTTTTTTTTTTTTTTTGTTTTTATAAATATGGCAACTGCATGGTACATCTCTGAAATTTTCACACTCCTGACCCCGCTCCCATCCTTCAGGCCCCCTTTACCTGAACTTGTGTTATTGTATCTCCTGATCCATTGATGCTTGTGATCTCTCCTGGCTCAGAAGGGAGCATGCAGTGCATTGCCTTTCAAACATTATTGTACTTGTCAGCACTTACTGCAGTACAACATAATATCTGTCATGCAAAAGTTTTTTTTTTTTTTTCTCTAAAACCAGATCTTTAGCCATCCCTGCAGATGATATTTACACCTGCATTTGAATGCTTGTTTGACATAACGAAGAAAAAAAAAAAAAGAACTCCAAACTGTGACCATATTACTACTACTTCTATTATTATTACTACTACTACTACTAGTACTACTACTATTCAAATACTTCAGGGATTGTTCTGCGTCCACGGATGCAGGCTCTCAGCTACATTTGTAAGACATAGTATTGTATGGATTTCTCTGTATTTTAATCATATGGGAAAAGCAAAACACTAGTTTCATACGTAAAACAAACGAGGGAGGGGGGGGCTTTATCAACTAACACAAAGAGCCTTGACAAAGGTGGGGCAGCTTGAAATGAGTTGACATTTTAGTTGGTAACACTATGTTCTGAAATAGTTGCAAAAGTTGTACAAAGAACTAAGAAGAAGAAGAAGAAAAAAAGAAAAGCTCATACCCAAAATCCACAAACTATTTTTTAAACCAAAGCACATTTGAATGATTATGGAACCATTTGTGGCTCTGAAAAAAAAAAAAAAAAAAAGAAACATATGTATTTATCTCATTGTTTACATAAACTCTTACAGTTTTACAGACCTCAGTCGAGGCCGGGCCAGTCAGAGATGAGGGGTGGGGGGATTTTTGTGGATATTTGTTTGTTCTTAAAATGATGCTTGACCACAGAACTCGCTGCCAAAATGAAAGCATAGCATTGAAGGTAGATTTTGAAACTGCTGCATATTCAGCGGGAGTGGGAGTGGTCTGCGTTTGTGGGGACACTTTCCCTCCTTCTCCTCCCTCCCGCTCCTCCTGCTCTGCCAGCTGGCTTTGGGGTGACCCTGCGCCCCAGTCCTCTTGCCCTCTGGCCTGTCTTCAGATGGCGCTGCTGTGTTGGGGGTGTGCGGTGCATCCTTGATGTATTAATCAAAAGGCAGGCATTGTTAGTCCAGGGTCTTTAGCTGAATATCGTGTCTTTTTTTTTGTCTTTACCCAAATGCTCTTGAGGGCCACCACTGCTGTTTGGGTTTTTTTTTTTGTCCAACTCTGCAGAAGGAGGTTTGGTAAGATGGTACATCTCTCCTGCTGGTGGTCCCTTAAACATATCTGAAGAATGTAGCTTGGATTTTAGGTCACTGCCTGACACGCAGGCTTCTCTGGTCACCTGAACTGTGAATGTTAACGCTGTTTTTTTTGTGCTTTTATTGTCATTTTAAAAACTTTTGTCCTTTAGCTGCCTGTGTTCTGTGGTGTCAAAGCAGCACAAACCTCTGACTGGCCAGGCCTCTTACCACGTTGGTGCAAACACTTATTGACAGTGTTCTGTTTTTTTTTTTTTTTTTTTTTTATCAAATGTCTATTGTCAGTGATGAATGTATTTATTTCCGGCCCTGCCCACGCCTCTGCAAAGATTTAGCTCAGTGTGTGAGACTGAGGTGGAGGCAGGACCTCTTTTGTTTGTTTTCTTTTGGGATTTTTTTTGTTTTTGTTTTTTTTTTTTTTTTTTTTAGGATTTCAAGCTGAGAATCAAATATGAGACAGTACATAGCCATTAACCACGATCTGTGAAGTTGACCTATATTTTTTTTGTGGGAGAAGTGTATTTTTTTTTTCTTATATATATTTTTTTCAAACTCATAAAATGGTCGATGGCATTTAATATCTTCTTTCTCAGTTGTATCTGACCTGTCTTTTGGGTTTTAATTTCATGTGATTCACTGCGGCCGCTTTTTGGCCCATGTGTTCTTGAGTTCTCGTTGAATGATTGCACACTAGGGGGATTGAACTTTAGCCCCTTGTGTGTGTGAGTGTGGACACACGGGCAGGACGCTGTGACCCGCCCCGTGCAGGACGGAGGTTACTGTATCTTTTTCATGCTTGCTCTCCCTGGGTGCTGCCGTACTGCTGCCACTTTGAAACGACCGTACATCTCACATCAGCAAAAAAACACAGCGTTCCGCCGGGACTGTTGACGCCTCGTTCCTCGTCTTTAACCACTCACCGCTTTGTCCGGCTCTTTTTGAGTAAAAGGTGTTTTTTATTGTCTGTCTATTTTACACGGGAGGATTCTAGAAACCCTTGGGTGAGATAGCTTTAATAAGTGCACTTTGTATGTTTTGTCAAAGCCTCTGGGATGCAAAGACCCAGACTCTGTCATATCTGCTCCACTTTACTCGTCATCTCTCGTCAACAAACTTCATCGTATTCGTTTGAAATGTCATATCATTATGCAGTGTTACCAAAGCTTTAAAAACGTATTTTCAAAGCAGGAAACTCCGTTGAGACTATGCTTCGTCGCCTCATATCTTTGCACCGCTGTTTTGCCATCGACGGTTTTACTCTCTTCTCGTCTTTCTCCTGTAGAGTGGCAGGGCTGGTCTGTCTTGTTGTTGTGCATTCGTCCTTCTTACCTCGGCAGACTTAACCAAAGCCGGTTTCCAAATGGCCTCGAGGGCCATTAAAACCTTGCCTAAGCTTTATCGTCCTTCCTTTATCTACCATACACCTGACCTCCAGCTTAAACCCACATCTGTATTTTCTGAAATGCACAGGCGGTGTACTCGGCGCCTCGTCGCATTTCATATTTCACAAGTATTAACCACGCCTCGTCACGAGGGGGTGCGGTAGTGACGCAGAATTACCTCAAACGTTTTGTTTACAGAATTAGTATAGTTCTTTTTTTTTCTTTCGACTTTATCTACGCTCTCTGCCGTCCATCTGTTACCAAATACTGTCTCTGAAATGGCACTGGTAGGGCCATGTCCTCATGCATAACTTTTCATTACTTTGCGACTTTATCAAGACACACGGCCACACGCTGAGCACTACTGCGATTAAAACGACATGATTAGCTGCTAAAGAAATTGTACTTGAAGGGTTGATTAGTGGAGGTGCCCGTGATATGGGTGTATCAAGCTTCCCGCTGGTCCATTTTCTTCAGGAACTGCCTCTCAATAATGTATCAGTATCGGTGGTCTGAGAGACTCTGGAAAAGGACGTGTAGTGTCTTTGCTGATGAATAATTGACGGCCAGGAAGCCCTCCCCTCTTTGGTAAACACTCTTCATATGCAAAGGTGTACGTACCCAGGTCCACTCTAGTTGGCGTTGTCACGAGATTACTCATTTGTACAACACGGCGGTCATCTCGACTTCAAACACAACCCAAACTTCCACGCACCATCATGCGAGTGTGTGTGTGCATCCGCGATTGTCTCGACCCTCCTGTGTTTTTTTTTTTTTTTTTCGGGCAGCACCCAGGCTGAGCCTTATCTTTATCTCCACTCCTGCGAGAGCTCGTATTCAGGTCAGAGCCACCGTTGTGCATAACGATGGGGCTCACAAACTCAAAGTGTCATAAAAGTGTAATACAGCTGACCTCAGCACTCACAACCTTGCAGTCTTAATGTACAGCAGTGAGGAAAAATAAACTGTTATTTTATGATCTTTTCATTAAAAGCTTGATTGAAAAACCAAAGTCTGTCTCTGAATTTTTTTTTTTTTTTTTCCCATTTGGAGCGTTATCGGTCTCGTCGGGTTGTCTTGTTGTCTGAAGATTTAAGATAATCTTTAATGAATGTCTCCCAGTTGCAGGTCACATGTTTCTGGTCTTGTAACAGGTATTTTTGCCTCAGGGTTTATGTAAAAAAAAGTGTCTTACATTCAGCAGGTAAACTAATGGCTTTCGAAACCAGTTCAAGATCCTTTATTCATGCTATTCAGTTAAAAACGTCAATCCTGACACATTTCTACGTCAACATCATGCTGTACTGTAGTATTACAATGTCTGATCTTTGTCGTGTCTGAAACAATGTGATGTATTTTCCAGTAACAAACATTTTTGAGGTGGTTTCTGGAGCAGAGTCTCGCAGTCAAACTTTCAGTTGCATTCCAGTTTGGTCCATTTCTACTCCACTGCCTTTTGTCGTGCACCAGTGTACTGTACTTCACACTGCTAACTGAAAGAGAGTCTTCACAATGAGTGAGCATCAAGCTTGGCGTCAGTCGGTGAGAGGAAAAAAAAATCCTTTTAGTAAGAAGAAATTTTGTGAATAAGCCTAAAAGATATGCAGCCATCTGCCTCTGCAGCTTGCGGTAAAAGTGGGAGTGAGGGCGGTGGCAGTGTGTGTGTGATTTGGGGTGGGGGGGTGCTAGAGTGAAAGACAAGGCGTAACAGGGCATTTAAGTACTGTAAGAACTTTGACTATTACCTATGGTACTGTATCATTCATAGTGAAGTACCATGGTTCCCTGTGCAGTCCTGTTCCACGGTCAAACAGATTAAACCAGAAAATGAAAATAAATAGATAAAGGCAACCAAAAAGTTTAGTTGAAAGTAACTGGACTTCTCCTAAAAGTTGAAAGATGTTTCATTTCTTAAATAAAGAACTTCACTAGTTTCTGGTTGATGAGTACAGAAGTTACTGGTTCAGAGAAGTATAAATACTAGTGTTCCTTCTGATATCAACCAGTAACTGATAGAGTTCCTCGGTTAAGGAAAGAAACATCTTGCAAACTCCAAGAAGTCCAGTTGCTGAGAGCGTTGTGGACTTGGATGAATGGGAATCTTTACAGACAAAGGCAACGTGTCATAAATAGAATCTCCTGAAGCACATGTGTCAAACTCAAGACCCAGGGGTACCCAAATGTAGCCCGCAAGATATTTCACCTGAAAAAAAAAAAATAATAATTATTACATTTTCTACTTTATACCTTCTGCAAATGCAGTAAATTAGTACAAATAAAGTGCATTTTTCCACTGAGTCCCACTGCTCTGTACCAAATGACCTACGGACAGTTAATGGTCCACTGGTTTTCGGGTTTGGCACCCAAAAACTATAAAGTCATACATACAACTGGCCCTTCAAGGCGAACTGTATTGCTAATATGGACTAAAAACTGACACAACTAAATGCCTGTAGGGTTCTTTACTCCGGAACTGATCACAGGTTGAAGTATTGGAAGGTGGGAACCTAAAGGCAAGAACAGGTAACGCTAGATGAAAACCAAATGCGGGTCTTTCCAGCCTCCACCTTTTATTGTCCTGTTCATGCCCAGGTGTTGGTGCCCTAAGCAGTGGGCTGTTGGCTCTCAACAGTAAACACACTGGTGCTCACGCCCTCTTTAGGTATGTAGATTAGCCTCTTGTTTCTGTCTGCCTCGCACTCCTGGTTTCCGGCAACCTCCTTCCATTTGTGTCTCCTGTGCGGTCCTACAGTCCTACTTGGACTGCATTTCGTCTCCATCATCTCACGCTCACCTCCCGTCCCTTCCTCATATCTCCCCGCTCCTCTTTCAGTGTGAGGAGGTGGCACATTTATGGCTCTCCGGTGCCATTAGTAATGCACTGTGCCCTAAGAGGTGTCACATGCTAAATGACCCTGAATGGGGGGTCGCTGGGAAACAATGGCCCTGGTGTCGATAGCCCTTGCTCTGCCCTCCCCCCATCCTGAGCCCCTCTGTCTCCAAACACCAGCGCCAGGCAAACACAATAGTGAAAGCAGAGTGGAGAGTGGGTGAGGTGGGCTGGTACCCACTGCAAAGACCTGGAGTGGCTGTTTACCTGCTAGAGGTTATTCAGGATGAGAGCTTCAGCTTCTCCATAGTAGACCCCAAACAAAGATACATGCATGTTGGTAATGGGGTCTTATGGGGGGGAAGCGACGGACTCCCAAAAATCCTCTCCCCTCTCCACAGTTTTCCAAGCCCAGTGGGTCTTTGAGCATGAGTGGAATTTACCAGGGTCTGCCCAGGTGGGTCCAGACTTGCCTCTGCTTGCCCCTGTATAATCTGTGGAATGTGGATGAAAGATGCCTGGCCTGCCCATGATGGGCGAGGGAGATGGACAGCGTCTGTTTTAAGTGGTACACAGACACAAAACAGCCCACACCCACCTTTATCTCCACCACCAGAAGACTTTGTCTCCATGCTGATTAGCAGAAGCCCCCAACACAATGGCTGTTCTAAACTCACCGGCAGAAATTATTTTTAACCCTAATCTTTAGGCTTTCTTTCCTCACAGTTACAGTGCATGGGCGTGAATGCTACTCAGATATCAAGGCCTACATTTGAATCAGCATCAAATTAACTCCCACTGCTGGATAACTAACTCAGTTATAACCAGACCATAACATTGTACAAAGACCATTAAACTTAGGAGCTCAGAAATTTTCTGTCTCTCTCAAATCTGCCCTCAGAAAACCAACGTCAAAGTTGATGATTGGTCTCCACAAAGCGCTGACTTACAAAGTCAACCAGACCAGTGTTCCCTAACCTTTTTGCGCCACGGACCGGATACATGTCTGGTACCTTTTTCACGGACCGGTCATTAGGTTGTGGTAGATAAATACCCCTTAACAAATGAAATTTCCAGTGTTCTGAAATATTTTCCTACCTATAAAATCTTCCTACCCCAATTAACTGCGCATGCACCTGTCTCTTATACACA
>JAFBJS010000396.1:347977-373462 GCA_016785265.1 Paraplagusia blochii
GTTATAACCAGACCAGAACATTGTACAATGACCATTAAACTTTTTTTGTCTCTCTCAAATCTGCCCTCAGAAAACCAACGTCAAAGTTGATGATTGGTCTCCACAAAGCGCTGACTTACAAAGTCAACCAGACTAGTGTTCCCCAACCTTATTTTGCGCCACAGACCAGTTAGATGTGGTACCTTTTTCACGGACCGATCATTAGGTTGTGACAGATAAATACCCCTTAATAAAATGAAATTTCTGGTTTTCTGAAATATTTTCCTACCTATAAAATCTTCCTACCCCAATTAACTGCGCATGCACACAACAAGGATTTCCTATATGGTCACAGTCTATAATTTTCTCCTACCAGACCGGTATAAAAAGTTAGAATCTTGTATCAATGACCTTGCGTCATTTTGAGTTTATTGTTGTTGTCTTCACTGAGAAAATATTTCCTAATCAAATATAGTTGCATTATTGATGATGGAATCCTAGCCATTCTATTGGTCAGTTCTTTTGTTGATATGGGTATGGATCAAGTGGAAGTAATAGACAGATGGGGACAAAAGGAAACATTATTTCTTTGCGACCCGGCACCAATTCACCCACGGACCGGTACCGGTCCCCGGCCCACTGGTTGGGGACTACGGCTCCAAGGGAACTGTAGAGTCAACAGAAGACCAGGTGAGAAGATCAGAAGGTCAGAAGATCATTACATTTGGAAGGTTTACCAAGGGAGATCTTGCTGAGTTAACTTTGGAGATTGGTCTTAAACAACTTTGAAGGACTTCAGCTAGCTGTATAACGAAAATAGTTTTGTTATACAGCTAGCTTAAATAAATATTGAGATGTACATTTTCTTGCACAAATGGTGAGACAATAGTCAATATGGCAGCCAAGATTTTGTCAATTTAAACATCAACACTCTCTGACGTTGTTCTCTGTCTGTCTTGTCCAGAACTTCTACAGCTCCTGAAAGACAGTGAGGTCCAGTGCAGTCGTCAATCAGTCAGAGTGATTGAAGTAAAGACCCTGAGAAGACAAGTAAACACTACACGCTTCCACCGTCCCTTGTGAGGTTACCAGGGTTTCTGGGGAGCATGTTCACACTTAGACATACAGGTTGATTAGCTGACAAAGACCTTTCAATTCAATCATCACTCTCTCTGACTCTGAATCTTCTCTCTGTCTCTGCCTTCTCCAAAAGTTCACTGAAGCTACAGTCCGTGAAATATTCACAGCTCGGTGCTTAATAAAGCAATGTGGTGGTCAAAACCGAGGGACCTGTCCCTGCACTGGTTCTCTGGTCCCAGGTGATTGAGAGAAAAAGTTGGAAAAGTTTGTCAGCATCGAATACTGCATCAAGAACCTGCTATTGGTCCAAAGTTCCTGCAGAGAACGAGGAAAAAACATCGCAGGCTGTTTACAAGTCACGCCGATAAAAACTCTGGAGAGAGTAAATCATCCAGAACTGGAGTTTATTCATTCTGATCATGTGTGCTTATAGTGTATACATTCAGTGTTTTGATGCACATCAATTATTAACCATGTGCTGAATTAATGCCTACGAGCACCGCGTTGTCTGTACAAGTATTATGAAATGCTGCCCCTGGTAGGAGCAGGGAAAGATCCAGGGAAATGTTGATTCACTGCTGCTGTTGCCTCTGATAGAGAGCCGAGTGCTGGGCATCTCAGGTTTCAACACTTCATCTCTGCTTCATCGTTTCATCTCCCAGCCTCTGCCTGTGGGGCCTTTCCCTTCTCTCCAAAGTTAAGCGTGTCCTCCTCCTTCTTCTTCCTTCGGGAAGAGCACAGCAGATCTGGGTCCCAGTGGGAAGACGTGTGTCTTGGCACTAAAGTGCAACGCTGAAGGCAAGATATATACATCCGTTTGTGTAGGATTTCATTGATTTTTGTGCTGTGAGAGTCTGCGCACGTATGTATAAAACAATCTGGCTTTAACCGTATCTCATTATTTCAACACACACACACACACACACACAGCAGGAGAGAGAAACACTTTCTTGACAGTACTAGTCTCATGATGATGCGGTACAAGGATCCGCTCACTCCTTCATCAATAACCCATCAGTATTGATGGGGACTGAGTACACTCTGAGCATCAATAGCTGATTTTAAATTCACTGAGTCTGTTTATGATGCACTAGGAGGTTTTTTAGACCCTGAGTGACAGGTTTGGCCAAAATATACAGGTCTAGTGAAGGGCAAGTAGAAAAATACACCCAAAACATCTGAGCGTGTACTTCAGCTCAATAAGAAAAAACCTTTAAGGGACGTCTAATAATAATCAGGCTGATGCTATTGACCTGATATTAGCCTAATTATGTAGCATTGTTAGAATCCTTGTTAATTTTTCTTCCAATAATGAAAATCTGGTGACACAGGGTTTGGGTTTTGCCAAATTTGTCGGAATTGCACATAGTGTTGGGCAAGTTACTTTAAAAAAGGTTACATATTACTTTACTAGTAACTGCTCTGAAAAAGTATTGTTACGTTACTAGTTACTAAATTATAAAGGTAAGTAATAACTAGTTACTTTACTTTATTTTACTTTGCTTTAAATAATAAAAGCACATTAAAAAATGTTGTGGTTGTGTTCTGTAGCAACTATCATAATAAAACCGCGTGGTAAAATAGAAACAAAATAAACGTTTAAACATTTTGACAGGCATCGTTATTTTGCCGTTGTCTTGCTTGTGGGTGTGTTCGTTGCGTGTGTATGAGACTGTTTATTTCCCTATTAGGCAAGAAAACCACCCAGGTCTCTTTCTGATTGGCTTAGCCTGAAATGTTAACCTATATCAACCAATCGTGTTGTTGTGGCAAGGCGGACGTAGTAGAGGACACCATGAGAACTTTAAACAGGGAAGTGTGGACGTGGATTGTATATAAAACCAGCACCTTATGTGTGTGTTAAATATAAGACTGCACCTTTTAGTACGGTGAGCCTTGTGGTCGTGAAAATACGGTAATCATTTCTCTGTTCTGTGTTAAACAAGGACCACTGAGTCACCGAGCGCTGGAAAGGGTGAAATCCAAAGAAAGGGTGGAGAGAGAGAGAGAGGTGACGGAGAAAGAGCTCGGCAGGTGGTGGGCACCGCCACGGCTTCAGTCCGTGGAGTCCTTTCAGCTGGCACACATTTGCTCGGCTGCCACAGAGGCCCTGCTTTCCATCAGAATATTCCCCCCTCTCTCCTCCCCACTCCCCTTTAAACGGTAAACGAGGAGAACAGGCTTGGCCCGGAATAATAGGATCCTTTCTTTCTGCCCCTGCCATGTGTGAGGACGGGAACAATGGCAGGGACCGGGAGGGGAAATGATTCAAAGTGGGATTTTCACCTGCTCCCTTCAGCCCTGGCTCCTCTCCTTTCAGAGCATGCTAATGCCAGTTCATTTACAGAGTGGCACTGTAAGCTGTAACACACACATACACACACACCTCCCTTTTTTCTCTTTGTGATGGACGGTTTAGATTATTATGCTCCTGAACTGCATTTCAGTAATCATACTCATTATCACTATTATCCTGAGGAACATCCACTCCAGGGTACAGTCTCTGGGTTTCAGGCCTTGTTCCCCTCACAGAGGAAAGTGTGGCTGCAATTTTGTACTTTATGACACACAGGATGGTTTTAACACATTAAAGTGAAACAGCAGTTCGCACTGAAGCCCCAGTTCTGCTGCAAGAAGAAAACAAAAAAGAAAAGTCAAGTCGAGACAAATTGAAATGCAACTATTTTGTCTATGTTTTTTCTTTGTCCCAACCTATTTCTGACTCCTGTTTCAGTTACGGAGGACGTTTCTGCATCTGGTCAAAAACTATTTCTTTATCTCGCTTCAAAACTCAAATCTGGTTTCTTAGGTAGAAGACAAGAGGAAGGAGACAGGAGTTAAAGATATTGAGGTTCTCTTTAGGAGAGACAAGGATGGACAGGATCAGGAATGAGGTGATTAGAGGGACAACACAGACTGGAAGGTTTGGAGACAAAGCTAGAGAAGACAGATTGAGATGGCAACCCCTGAAAAAAGGGACAAGCTGAAAAGGAAAAGAAGTCTTATGAAGGTATTCTTTGACATTGGGCTGAAAATCCTGAAGACAACGCAGCTCAAAGCTGTCAAAAAAAACTCCAGAGAGAGTTGTCCTGACAGGGTCGACTTGTAGGAATTGGAAAACAGACAGAAACTTTATTCCAAGAATGTTGTAAATGAATAAACTAGTAAGGAACTACACAGCGGAGAAGGGAACAGCAATGAAGTTGAGATAAGGTAGGAGGGATACAGCTTCTGTTTTTGGCTCATGAACTGATGTACCATCTCTACACGCTCTTATGGTTCCACATTGTGAGCGACAATAAAAGACCGGGTCAAAAGTTACGTCAAGAGTTCTGTGATCTTGAATCTGTGATGACGTGTTCAGCCCGTGCCTCCATCAGCGAGAGTCTCTGATCATGGAAGACAGAAGGAGCAGTAGAGGAAGTAAATACACGAGAAAACATTCAATTTCAGGCTTTTGCTTTTTTTTAAAGCGGTGACGGTTGATGACGGTTTGAAACAGTCACGGGTGATTTAACGCAGGAAGGTCAAACAACTAATGCTGCCGATGGTCATGTGCCTGGTGTTTGTGGAAGTCAAACATTTGTCCATTCTTTTTTTTCCTTCAGTGAAGAAGAGAAACTACTGTTTAGTGCTTTTTCGTACTCACTTTCCAGGATACATCGCAAGATGGGAAGAATCACGAAGTGGAGATGAGATAGTTACTGTATATTTCCCTTTTATGGACCCATACTCTTATCAGCCTCCCTGGACTCTATCACTCTTTCCCACAACGGTTATATGACAGTTAGAGATCAGAGGGAAGTGAACCAGAGAGTGGCCGACAGACAAGGGGAGACTGAGCCAATCAGAGTGCGGAACGAATGATCATATGGCATTAGCCAATAGTTTGCTGTGTACAATCGTGTCTAGGTAAACAAAGCTAACAATGCACTTATTTCAAGTGTACCTTGAGAATACACGTTCTTAAGACCTAAACCTTACGTATTTTGTGGGTTTTGCTAATTTGGTGAAAGGTATTTTTTCAAAATTGCAATGTACTGAGGGAGGGAAGGGGAACTGCCATGTCAGACCTGGGCAAACTAAGGCCCGGGGGGCCAGATGCAGCCCGTTTGGCTTTTAAATCCGGCCCGCCAAAGCTGAGAAAATGATACTGTTAATTTATATTATCCTTATTTGCAATTTCGCTACAAAGCGAAATGAGGTGGTTAAAGGGTCAACACAGGCAGGAAGGTCTGGAGACAAAGCTAGAGAAGACAGATTGAGATGGTTTGGACATGTTCAGAGGGACAGTGGATACATTGGTAGAAGAATGATCCTAGAGATGGAGCTACCAGGTAGGAGACAAAGAGGTTGATGGATGCAGTGAAGGAGGACATGGAGGTGGTTGGAGTCAGAGTAGAAGACACAGAGGACATGGGGAGATGGAAATTGTTGACTCGCTGTAGCAACCCCTGAAGAAAGGGACAATCCGAAAGGAGAAGCACAAGAAACCCACAAGTCGAAATAATTGCCCCGGGCTGTGCTATGTAGAGAGGTATTTTTCTGACTTTTAGTTTATTTTTTGAGTGAATTTTTTCTCAAATATTCAGTCAGGACCGAAAAATATTGCCTGGTCCACTTTCTTAATCACAAATAACTAAAACTATGTTAAATTGGTCTTTGTATTACTGTGAGGGCAGCGCGACATCGTAGCTGTCTCTGCTGACTTGTCTCTCTTCCCTGTTCTTCACTTTAGTGAAAGTACCTCCTTCTCCTCCTGCTAACCAGTCCACCTTTACGCCTCAGCTCCTTCCCTAATTGGACAGAATTTGATCGGTTTCCCTTTCTCCATCTCCTAGTTTCTCCTTTCACTTATTTTCTCAGTTTTGGTTTGTTCTCCATCTTGCCGACTCACACCCTAATCCTGTAAAACCAGAGTTCTGCGCTTTGAGTCGTCCCCTTTAAATCCCTGGTTGTTTAACTATCGTACTTCACACAGCTGTGTCCAAAGTCTGGACAAAAGGAAGACCTGAGGAGAAAGTAAAAATACAATAAAGGTAAGGGGCTGCGTTTCATGTGGCAGGAGAGAAATTCTTGTGGCAATGAGCCCACACCCTTTACCCTCAGGCCGCCAGGGAGCATTATGGGAGAGAGCAGAGGTAGCCTCACCCAGGGGAGGGGCAGTGATTAGGTTGTTCGGCCCCATCCCCAACCATATGTAATATTAATGATAGTTTAGGTCTTTGGCCTGTTATTAGTCAGTCACAACAGTGTCTTGTTGTGTTTGATCACCTTAGTCTACATTACAGCCAAGTTATCAATATGTGTCCTCTGAATTTAGACCAAATCAATCAATAAAGTAAACCTTCTGTCCCTCCTGGAAAGGAGTTCTATTGGATTATTACTGAGATGCTGACAATTGGACGATTACAATAGATAGATAGATAGATAGGTAGATGGATAGATTAACAGAGGCATGGATAGATAGATAGGTAGATTTTAAATATGGTACTTTATTAACACAATCCAGGAAAAAACAGAGGTCATCCAGTCAGCAGCATAAAAAAACAACCAGTGTGGCTGTCGCACGCTCTACTGACATGAATCCAAGACACTGTCATCAACAAGGTCAAGATTCCAACATCAGTACAAAACAAACAACCGCAGTGTAGCTGTTACACTCCACTAAAACTTAGGAAATCATTTAATGGCCATATCATAATGAACTGCCCTCCTTCGCTCCGGCACCACCGATGTTGTCAGAGATGAGTTTAACACGGAGCATCTTCTTTGATAGATAGATAGATAGATAGATAGATAGATAGATAGATAGATAGATAGATAGATAGATGGATAGATTAACAGAGGCATGGATAGATAGATAGGTAGATAGATAGATAGATAGATAGATAGATAGATAGATAGATAGATAGATAGATAGATAGATAGATAGATAGATAGATAGATAGATAGATCTAACCCACAAAGGCAAATGACACGTTGGTACATGTTGCATGGCATTTGTAAAGATATTTTGAGCAAAATTGACACTTTTCAATGTGACAACCGTTTTGTGTTTCCTCATCTTAATCACAAAGGTAATTCAGTTATTCCCATTTTCGATATTCACGTTGCTAATATTACCTGATGATCTCAAACAGAATGTTTGCCTCTAATATTAAAGCCAGTGTCCCCAGGTTGCCCCAAGTCTCTTCTCCGTGGAAACAAATTCTTATCGCTTCCTGCCCTAAAACCTTTTACTTTCACACATTATTCCGCAGATAGCCTGATTTATGCACAGTTACATATTTCATCCCGTGTATATCAGTGAACCCATGAAAAAAAAAAAAAAAACCCTTGTATTGACCGATAAAACGAGCCTGCAGCCACAGCAGAATGGGGTCATTTTTCGATCTAAGGCACCTGGAGGGGAGTCTAATAACCTAAGAGCTGCGCCTGGCCCTGTCTTCAAGACACCATTACTATGCTAATGCTTACACAGCAATTGTGGCAGCATTGTTCAGTGAGAGCTTTCCGGAGCACGCCTGCATCCGTGCACGCGTACGTGTGTAATGAGTGTACATGTGTACATGCACGTGCCTGCTCTACCGTTGGTGCCTGTGGAATCAGATACTTCCGCGTCTGATACCTTTCAGCAGATAATGGAGCCCACACTGAATGAGTGAGTGGCAGCTTCTTGTGAAGCCCACGGATTCATCAGCGCTTTCTTGGCTCCCAAGTTTCCTCCGTGCCCTCCCCCAAGCCTCCTCTCCTCATTCCTGGCATATGGTGATTGGCTGGGAGTAGCAGAGGATGTTATAGTGTATGAATAATTGAGGAGAGGGTAAGAAAAAGAGAGGGAGATATGTGTAAACTGACCCTTAGCTGTTCTTACCCATAACTAGCTCTGCTCAGGAATCCATGTCTAACACTGCACAAACTTGGTATGAAAAACCAGACCAGCCGACTCCCAGAGAAGGCTGCAGTCATGCTCAGTCACTTCATGAATTTCTCCCAGTGGTAATGCATGTTGTCCGTCTGGTAGCATAGTTGTCGTATTTTACGAAAAACAAGAATAAGAACACATTTTTATGCATTAAAAATGCATTTTTACATTGATAAAGTTGGGCAACTTTGGCAATTACGTTCCTGATGACGTTAATTACGATCACACGAAACTTAAGACTACGTTAGTCGGCTCATATGTGTTTGCCGCTAAACACCGCTTGACTGTCGTACATTTTGGTTGGTTCATTTCCGGTTAGGGGAGTTACTTGTGATTTTCGTTTAGTAAAAGTTTTGTTAAAGCGTCAATTTGTAAAATTTGTCAATTTGTCTCGGGGTTTGTAAAAGTGTTTCCGGAGTTTGTAAATTTGTTTTTACAAATGTATTTTTGTTTCAGAGTTTGTAAATTTGTTTTCTTAAATGTTATTTTGTTTCAGAGTTTGTAACATTGTTTTGTAAAAATGTACATTTGTTCTCACAAATGTAATTTTGTTTAAGAGTTTGTAAAAAAATGTTTTGTAAAATATAAATTTGTTTTCACAAATGTATTTTCTGTTTCAGAGTTTGTAAAAATGTTTTTTAAAATGTAAATTTGTTTTCACAAACGTATTTTTTGTTTCAGAGTTTGTAAAAATGTTTTTTAAAATGTAAATTTCTTTTCACAAATGTATTTTTTGTTTCAGAGTTTGTAAAAAAAAATTTTTAATGTAAATTTATTTTCACAAATGTATTTCTGTTTCAGAGTTTGTAAAAAATGTTTTCTGAAATGTAATTTTGTTTTTGTAAAAGTGTTTTGCACCTTAGGGTCACCGTAGTTAATCCTCCTATGTGATTCCCTTTCAGATGTTCTGCTAAATGTGATGTTAGACAATGAAGATATTTTCATGCCCTGTTTTGTCTTCTACACGTGCTGGTTTTGCAGGAATGCCTGCCCCTGCGTCCGGGTACGGGGTCATTTTGAGGTTGCATTGCACTTAACCCAGAATTCCCCCAAGACTTACGCATTCTGCAGCTGTACATCCCCGTGTTTGTAATTTTGTGTGACTCTGTGAGTGAGTGAGTGGCTGAGACGGTGAATGAGTTTAATGCCCTCCTGGTTTCCTTTAAGGAGCCTGGAGAAAGCCTCAAAGGGAGAAGAGATTGTTGCCATGCAGGCTTGACCCTATTCAGCTCCTGAAAGACACAGAGTGCTCGCAGCGAGGGCCAGTGCAGTTGGATGGGCACAGGAGACCCTCAAAAGGCAAGTAAACACACCACACGCTCTTCCACTATACCTTGTGAGGTTGCCATGGTTTCCGGGGAATGTTGTTGGGCAAGCTGAAGCACATCTCTGGTAATTCCACCCTGCCTGGCAGCAATATGTGTGCGTGTTTGTGTGTGTGTGTGTGTGTGCGTGGCAGACGGCAGAGTAAATATGCTGCGGCTTGCAACCTGTGAGTGGATTCCCGACTTTACATGAGCAAAAAAAAAGATGAGCCCCTCTTATCTGGCCAGCATCAGATGTGCTTCCACAGCAATATCAATTTTCCCCACTTGAGCACAAAGAGTGAGAACAAAAAAGTGTGTCTCAATAAAAGACGTAGAACAATGAGTCACGAGAGGAACTCGGCGCAATCGATTAGAGCGGACATTTGGGCTCCTTCTCCGTGTGATGCTCTGAAAGTTCCATGTATGTAATTAACATTACACAGCTCCAGGAGTCAGGGTCATTGATTTAGTGTGGCAGCCGGGCGCTTGGTCATAAGACAATTTGCTGTGGCATTTCTTAATGTTGTGTCATTGGTCAGTTTTCCTTCACCCCTCTCTCCCCACACTCCCTTCCATCTCTCCCCCCGATGACGCCTTTTCAGAGAAACACAACCACACACAGCAGACTGACCTTTTCTCTGCAGCTTATTGTTCCACCATGATCTTAAAATGCTTTTTTTGCTGCAACATTTTATTTAGAAACTTTATGAAATGACGTCAGTGAAGTGGTCTGTTGACAAATTACACGGTTAACTGTCATATATTTCCATTATTCTACAGATTTCTACTGATGAGTTGGTGTTGAGTTGGGTTGTGTAAGTTGGAAGACATAATATGTGTGTGTTCTTGGGTGTGTTCTTTTATCACTAATTATATATATATATGCTTGTGAATACAGTAAAATCTAAGCAGGGCTTAGAACTGGATCAAGGATTAAAAACAAAAACTGTTTTCGGTTCAGAACAGAAACAATATTATAAAATTTCCGGTTTTGGGTTCCACCACAAGGGAAATGTTTCTGAACTGGTTAGAACAGGAAGAGAAATTACTTTGAATGTAGGAAATACAGGATTTTAAACTAAACTAAACTCAACTAAATACAACCAGAATCCATTAGCATAAATTTTTGATGTTTCTATTCCCGAAAAAAAAAAAATGGTTCGTGTTTTGTCATATTCTAAGCAAAATGTCAAAGGTTTCTGGTTTTCTGGTTTCTGGTTTTCGTTCCCCGAACCGGTTCGGATCATATACAATGGAGTTAATTCACTAATATTAAGTTTAATAATTAAAATTAATAAAAATAAAATTAATTGATTTGTTGAAGTCCCCAGAAATATTGTTTCAATTAACCCTCCATACACACACACACACACACACATATATTGTAACCTCAACTTGCCACTTGCCGTTGTCTTGCTTGTGGGTGTGTGCTGCTGTACCGCATCACGTGTGTGAGAGACTGTTTATTTCCCCATAAGGCAAGAAGGCCCGCCCAGGTCTCTTTCTGATTGGCTTAGCCTGAAACGTTAACCTATGTCAACCAATCATCGCTCCTTTTCAACGCATGGGTTCAGTTAGTGTGCACGGCCGTCTTTCACTCAACAGCAATTAGAAACTGATGAAGTTCCTCAGTAGAAGAATGAAATTTTTGAACCAATCCTGAGTCCTGGAGCTGGTTGTTGAACCCAACTGGACGTTAACTGTGAGATTTGAGGTCCTCTTTTTGGGAACGTCAAGATCAAGTAGCTCATAGATATCTGTGGTTCTTCAAAGGTCTTCAAAGGTCTTCAAAGCCTGTCAGAACCAGGCGGTGGACATTTGTGAGAATCGATACCAGTGAACTCCACCCCCTCCACCCCTTTACACAGCAACGACGTCCAAAAGATTAACTGGTACATGCTTACACACACATACATAGGGACATAAACACCTCTGCATTAGACCTGTGTCCTGCAGCAGCGACCAGGCCTCTTGACTTTGACTGTTAAACCAATAAAAGACAACTTCATTATGGTCTAACCTCCAGCTATTGGACGCTCACACTGTGGCAATAAGTCGACAGGCAATAAAATCATGAGCTACCTCAGGAGGGCACGTGAACACACACGCTCGGAGATAAGCACTCGCGTAGATTTAATAATCTCTACTCAGGGTTTTTATACACACACAGATTGGATTGGATATTGGATTAAAGGTAAAGTCAGCATCTTTATGTGTATCTTGGCTGCGGCGCCATCTTGTTTTTCTTTAGGTCTTTCCCTTGATACCATATTCTGTGAACCCCAACTAGGCTCTCAGATCTTTATCTGTAACTAATACATACTCGTACTCACAATTTATCGGTTTTGGATCGGTTTGGATCGAACTGAACCGAATCGGATCGAACTGGATCGATCCTTTAAGATTTTTATTAATCGTTCCTGAATCAGATCGTAGCCCGTGAATCGAGATATGAATCGTATCGTTATGCGAGTGAATCGTCACACCCCTAGTAGGTAGTAATCAAGGGGTTTCAAACATATGGTCTGCGGGCCAAAATTTGTCCACTTTCCCAATGGTTCCCAGACAGGATTTGTGGGGACTTTGGTCGTAAAAGTCAAAAACCTCTGTGATAGATATTATTTGTAAGTCATTGACCATATTTTATTGTTGAGCAGGAGATATCTGAACGATTAGCATAACTCAGTTTTAAGCTAACACAAGAAATGAACCAAAAAAATGGCTGTGAACTCCTAGGATTTTTTTGATTCACGGGCCACAGTTCGGCCTGAAATTTGACCAATCACCTGTCTGATGACTGAGATCAGCTGATTAAACCTGCCGACTCAGGTGTGCTACTGCTTGGTTGGAACAAAACCCTGCAGCTTTGTGGAACAGTTGGGACATAGAGTACCTACGATAGACGGAGCGTGTATGTAAACTAAGACAGACTAAGACTAAGTCTAATTGCTATTAGTTTTCACTATGTTATCTCTAGAGAAAACATGGGCGTTGCAGAGGGAGGAGCTTAATCAAATTACTGACCAATTATATAAGTTTGGAGGGCTAGATAACAGTTGAATGGGCCACATCTGGTCCCCGGGCCTTAGTTTGCCCGTGTCCATGTTACATCACATAGAATTTCTATATGTCATTGCAATGATTTGCCTGGAAACAAAAATGGAAAAACAAGGACTAATTGTATTTATTGGTAATTTTGTTTTTATTGCATTGACACCTAGTCAGGATGTATGTGACCCGTGAACCAAAGTGTTTTTGACGCCCCCTACAGTTATGTGATGAGTTTTCCTGTATGTTGTGAAGGGCTGACACAGAACAGGGACATGACTTTCCCCATAATGGATGGCTTGACTGGGTCCAGCTCAGCAGTTCTCTGTCTTGGTAGGGTCTCAGCGGTCCTGTCCCTTTCTCCATCCTCCAATCCTGGACACCGGCCCTCCCCTTCCCCTAATCATAGTGACCCAGCCCACCTTGTGCCTATGTGCTTTAGCATACTCAGCAGTAGTGTGGTAATCAGTAATCAGCCTTCAGGTCTAAGCCTCTGGCCCCAGCACCAAGCCAAGCTCCTCAGCCTGGACCTCATTCTCTAGGAGTTGAACCTTAGTCCAAATATGATTGGCTGCTGCTGCCACCTTATGTAATAGATAAACTTAATTAAAATAAGAGTATATTTGGTTAGTTTGTCTTATTGTCACATCCTGCCCATATTGAAGGGTGTGTGTATAGACACACTGAAAGAGGTGTGTATCTGCAGATGGTCCTTTAGAGACAAACAGCCTTCAGGTTTAAACTAAGGCACAAATATTGATGCAGATAAATATTACATTTTAACTTACATTAACTAAGCGCCTGAAGACTAAAGATGTTCCACACGTTACTATGTAATTGTTTAACCAATAATATGAACCTTAAGTATATACTAGAGCACTGGTGCCCAACCACTGGGTCGGGGACCGGTACCGATCCGTTGGTGAATAAGTGCCGGACCACAGAGAAATAATGTTTCCTTTTGTCCCCATCTGTCTATTACTTCCACTTGATTCATACCCATATCAACAAAAGAACTGACCAATAGAATGGCTAGGATTCCATCATCAATAATGAAACTATATTTGATTAGGAAATATTTTCTCAGTGAAGACAACAACAATAAAACTCAAAATGACGCAGAGTCATTGATACAAGATTCTAACTTTTTATACCAGTTTGGTAGGAAAAAATTATAGGCTGTGTGCACCTGAGAAATCCTTGTTGTGTCCATGCACAGTTAATCCGGGTAGGAAGATTTTATAGGTAGGAAAATATTTCAGAACACCGAAAAATTTACTTTTAATAAGAGGGTATTTATCTGCTACAACTCAACGACCAGTCCATGAAAATTGTACGAGGCATTTACTGATGTCATTTTTTCCTAGCTGGGAGCTGTTCCTGTCAAGACCCTTCCCCCGTCAGTCTGCCCCTCCTCCCCCCCTCCACACACACACACACACACACACCCCGAACCCACGTGCCACACCTTTGCCTTCTTGACTCTGGACTTTTATGAGAGCTAGTGAATCTGCAACAATCAATATTTATGAACATTTTGTGAACAGATGAATTGATGTGATGATGTTATTGAGACATTTCAAGTTCAAACAGTGCATTCCCCCTTTAATGACATCATCAATAGCTGCCCCGCCCCAATGTGTATTAAAACATTGGCAAAGCCGTGGTTCAGGGGATCTGAGAGGTGCGAAACAAATAATTAAATGAGAAAACACTTTTATAAATATTTACAAGCCATGTTAGACTTTTACAAAGATCGCATCAAATTTACCAAAAATAACTTTTTGAAACTGTAAAGGGAATGTACCAAGAACCAGCCAATAGGGGAGCACAAACCAGCGTTTTTTGGTGCTGATCCCAAGCCCGGATAAACGGTGAGAGTTGCGTCAGGAACGGCATCTGCGGTAAAAACTGTGGCGAATACTATGATGCAAGTCAACAAAACAAAATTCTATACGAGACTGGTCGGGGGAAAATGTTGACTCGCTTTGGCAACCCCTGAAAAAGGGACAAGCCGAAAGGAGAAGAAGAAGAAAAAAGGGAACGTACCAACTACAGTCAACCCAAGATGGAGGGCAGTCACTAGCCCACGTATGGGCAAAGTAAGGCCCGGGGCCCAGATGTGGCCCAATCAGCTAAAAACACTAAAAGGTTTTTAGCATTTTGAACTTTATGCAAAACTTTTACATTTCAGTTATCATAGTTCACATGAATGCTCTATCTATCTGGCTAGTCTGGCTCACTGTCATGGAACAACATTTTGGTTTACAGGCCACAATTTGTTCTAAAACTGGACCAAATTTGGCCCGCAAACCAAAATGTTGGCCCACCTCTGCAGTTTCCCAACGTTTCCCAAACTTTTTTTCTGATGGCTCATATTGTAAAAGTCACAAACCCTCATAACCCAAGTCTATGGACATTATTCCTAAATTATTGACCATTATTGAACTTTAATGAGTAAATTTTAATGTTGTCTGACTGAGTGAGTATCTTAATATATTAATATGATGCGAGGTCAACAAAATAAAAACCAGTGATGGCAAAAATCCAAAAAACATTAGTCAGTCCATCTTGGGTCAACAGCAATTGGTGCCTGCCCTTTTCAGAATAAAATGTTACTTGTAAATTTGTTTCAGCTGCTTGTAAAAGTAAAAGTTTCTTGTCTTGTAAATATGTTTTCTCTAACGTACATTTATCTCAACCTTTGTAAAAATTATTTTGCACCTGCCGTCTGATGTAGTTGTCTCTTACAACACAGTCTTGTGTATTTTAACTCACGCCTTGTGTTTTGCAGGAAAAACATCGGGGGGCGTTAATATAGGCTTAGAGAAACAAACACTCTGAGCCGCAATGTCTACAAATAACAACACTGTGGTCAAAATGTAAATGTAGTAAATGTTTTTAATGAAATCACAGGCGTTTTTTTTTTGTTCGCCGCCGCCAACGAGTAATTTCATTTTAATAATCCTATAGTTGAGCCTGCGTGAGGCCGCGTGCAGATTGATGTGTTTGTTTGAGCGTCTGTAACCAGATGAATCTCTTTTATTGCTGTATTTACCCTTCGATCAGACGATGTGTAACATGAGCCATGAAAATGCCTTTGGTGATTTGTTCTCAGGTTGTTCATGTTGTAGGGCTTTTGTTCCACGGTGATTAAATCAAATATATCACAGTCTTGGCATTTTTATTTCAAGCATTTGCCGGCGCTTTGCTCAGGAGCGCAAATCTGCACTGTTTAGAAAAAAAAACGAAACAAAACAGTTTTAGAGAAACATTTTACTCCTGAGGATTCCAAACATCAGCGCTCACTCCTTCCTGGTTACGTTTTTTTTTTTCTGTTTCCTTTCCTTCCTGTAGCACAAGCTACAATTACACTGTATCTTAAGGACAGAGCCCGTGCACACACACACAGAGGGGGTGGGTGGGTGTCATTAGTGTTGCCAGAGCAACCTCCATCACCCTCCTCCTCCACCCGTTTTTATGAATTTCCCCCACTAATCTATTCCAGATACAGGGCAGTGGCAGTAAGTGATTTATTAACGAGATGATGGAATTATTCCAGATCGTCATTCAGTGACATTAATTCACAAAGTGCTCAGATTTGACATTGTACATGCATCCATTTGCTGTACAAATAATCATTTACTGGTCAGGGGCATTTACAGGGGTCATTATTATCATCTTTCCTCCTGGCGTCCTCCTCGATGCACACGGAGAAAACTGAGAAAACAACAACAGTGGGATTAAATCACCTGGTCTTTGCTGTTTCTCCTGTTTCTGGCGGCAGGTTTAAGTCCCACCTGGTTATTTACACAGAGGTTTGGATGAAATATGACTTCATCTGATTCTCATCCTGCATCAAGCAATTTTCGCAAATATGCACGACACCGACTTGAACCTGTACGTTCCACGTTTGCCTAAGGATGTAAAATCACCAGCAGTTGTTGTGGTTCTGGTAGCATTTGTTGTTAGTAAGAAGTTTTTGTTTGTTTGACATTTTTCTATATTTATAATTCCTTGTCACAATTGAAACATCTACCGTATTTTCACGACTATAACGCCCACAGAAAAGTCTTAGATTTTCTTCAAAATGTGCAGCGCGCCCTATAGGTCAGTGCACCCTGTGTGTGTTGTTGTTGTTGTAAGGCTAACGTAGTAGAGGACATCATGAGAACGTTAAAGGGGGAAGTGTGGTCGTTGTTTTGCTCCCGCTCTATTTCAAATACGCACACTTGTATGCTTGTGTTGTTGTAAGGCGGACGTAGTAGAGGACACCATGAGAACCTTAAAGGGGGAAGTGTGGGCATAGATTGTATATAAAACCTGGTCGTGAAAATACGGTATATGTTCCGATGGGCTTGAAATTTACATATTTTTCTTAGTAATACTTCTCTCATTATGATTAATGTATTTTCCAACTGAGGCTCGGGGGCTGGATGTGGCCCGTCAACCTTTTCAATACAGCCCACCAACCTCGTCCGAAGTAAAAATTTATTTGTATAACCATTATACTTGTGCCTTTTCCCAGTAATTCCCACCTTTCCCAAAGAGATGATGTCATAAAAGCTATAAAAAGTTCAGCATTTTAGGTTTTAGTTCAACAAATGCTACGTCTTTGTGATCTTGACTCGGTCTCATGTCCAATTCTGGAACCAATTGTGGCTTGCAAGTCAAAAAGTTTGCCCATGTGCCCCGTGTGTGTTGTTTTGGTAAGGTGGACGTAGTAGAGGACACCATGAGAACGTTAAAGGGTGAAGTGTGGGCATTGTTTTGCTCCTGCTCTATTTTTCAAAACGCACACTTGTATGCTTGTGTGTGTGTTGTTGCAAGGCGGACCTAGTAGAGGACACCATGAGAACGTTAAAGGGGGAAGTGTGGGCGTGGATTGTATATAAAACCGCGCCCTATGATCAGGTGCTCCTTGTGTGTGTGTGTGTGTGTTAGCTATAGTAATGACACACAAATCTGAGACTGTGCCTTTTAGTACGCTGCGTGGTCGTGAAAATACGATAATTACCAGTCAGACTTTTGTTGCAACATATTTTGAAATTGTTAATAGTTTCAGTCATGAAATCACTTAGATCCTGTTGGTTCACATCCGTTTCTGCTGGTCCTGGTCTGTGGACTAGAACCAGGTCAGTCCCCCATCACCATCCTAATCACTTTGTGTTCATTTGTATTAATGTGTCTTTGTTGTGGCGCCCCCTCTCCTGTGTTAGGTGAGTTGTTGCTCCCTTGCTCTCAGGGTGAAACCTGCTCATCCTGTTGATACCTGTGTGACATTGACATCTTTTCTGACCGTCTCCTTTCTCCCGCAGCCTGGTCTTCTCTGCGTCTCCCCCTTCACTTCATTACTTTATTAATATCCTCTCTGGTATCTGACCATCTCACGGCCACCTCCTCGCTCTTTCTCCTTTTTTTCTTTCTCATTCATTCTCTTTCTCTGCTCTCCGGCATGTTCATTAGTCCGACAGGAGAGTGGGGCTAATCTTGGTGAGAGGTGGAGGAGGGGGAGCCCCCCAGGCACATAATGGGCACCAGCGTGGTGCATATGGTACATAAACACATCACCGGTGCTCGGTGGCTGTGCAGCCCGGGTCCCTGTGTTTATATGGACACAGTGAAACCATTAGTATCTCAGCTGGAACAGGTACCAAGTGGATCCGACCCGTGTATTCATCCACGGCTTTTCCTTTCACGCCATCGCATAAAGCTCCGCGTTCCAAGGTCTCCAGCATGGAATAAGAACAAAAGATGGATCTGGTTTTCCTGGTTGTAACAGTGAAGCCCAGTAAATGGGCTGGAAGTAAAGGAGAAACCACTTTGAGAAAAAAAATAACTAGAATAAAAGTCTATTTCTTTGATAAAAACATTATAAAATATCTATGAAAAGACCTTATTAAGTTAGATATTCTATTGGCAGAAGTGTTTTAAAATAAATGTAACAAATATTTATTTAGTATTTGTCCAAAAACCCTTTGACTAAGTCTGATATAACACTGTTACCTGATTTTTGGATTCTATCATCATCTTCTCCAAACTCATCTCACCATTCTGACTTTATTTGCCACTTCCTCCACCTTTTTCTTCCTTTCTCCATCACTTGCAGTACCAATAATGGGTAAACTGCTCCTCCTCCTTCTCCCTTGGCCCAGCCCAACACCTGCATCCTCCCCCCACTCCAGTCCCTCCTCTGGCTCCTGTTATCTATTTTCCTCCTCCCCTCTCCTTTTCCTTCACCAGAGAATCATGCCTTCTCTCTCCCTCGCTCCTTCCCTCGTTCCTCTTCTTCTTCTTCTGCGTTCACCGTCATGTTCTCCATTTTCCGTCTCTTCTCTCGTTGCCTTTTTATGCAGATAACTCCCTCCACTCTCCGCTCTCTGGACCCCTGGTTGCTGAAAACTGTGTGGTCCGGCTCCATTCATCTCTGTCAGATTGCATTAGTGCCAAGAGAAGTGTGTGCACACACACACACACACATAGGCCTTGGACTGGTCTGCAGAAGGGGGTGGTGGGTTGGGGGCTGGAGTGAGGGGGGGGGCATGACAGCAGGCAACTCCAAAGCTGGCCAATGAATATAGATCACCTTGCTATTCTCTGCTACGGGGGCCCTGAGACCCTCTCTGGCCCTTTGGGACCGCAAGCCCTTACACTGGGTCAAGCCTGCTCCGTGTGGACGTGCAGATATGGTTGCCAGCAGAACGGCAACAGCAATTTTTGTCCGACTGGTGTATCATTCACAGGAACATTTCCTGCGGATAAATATGTATAAGGAACAGTGGTGCAGTGGCCTTACACTGAACCGACCTGCTGATGTTACAGAACAGAAAATACATCATTGGTTTGCTGCTTGAATACCAAATGGAATAGTACAGAACGGAGAAGTACTAAATAACAAGCACCACCCACAGGGAGGCTCACAGTATGGTGCAGTGGGATTTGGGTGGCAATCGTGGAGACTGAAACCCCTGAAACCTGATAAGAGGCCAAAGATGAATGAATGTCGAAACATTAATTTCACTGTCATTATCTTCCAAGTTATGTCATTTTTACTAAGTCAGAACTGAACAAACTATGGCCCGTGGACCAGGTATGGTCCATTAAAAAAACATTTTTTAATTTATCAGGTTGAGAAACTCTGCTTCCTTGACATTTCTAAATACTTTATAAACTCCCGCGGGCCATACAAGAGGACTTGACGGGCCACACTTGGTCCCCGGGCCTTGAGTTTGACACATGCTTTAAACAGTCATCTAGTTTTTACAACACAAACACATCATGTGTGTGGACAGGCGTTGTTAAAGTGACACGCGAAGTCAGAGGCCCCAAACGCGCGGCCCGTGGGCCACTTGCGGCCCGTGAGACGAAATATTGCGGCCCACACCTTGATATAAAAGTTGAATTTATAATAATATTTTATAGATTTGTTCTCCACATTTTATGGTAATTCCAATAGTTCTCAAAATCTCCTGCTGGTTTAATGTTGTATTACACAGAATATATGGAAATTGAATTTTTATAATTTTTTTTTCTTTTGTATTGAACACTAAAAAATGGTGCGACCTTTGGTGAAATGATAGCGTGGGTGGTGGCCCTCAACTTATTTGCGTTGAGGGCCACCATGTTACTAATATAACGGCGTGCGGTGTTTGTTTGCAGCGTAGAGCAGCTTATCCGTGAGGAGAACACGAGCCTTGTTTATAGCTGCCTGTAAACACATGTAAAACAACAATAACAACATGAACGGAATGAACTTTGTACATAGAGAAGAGATCAACCAGGATGATCAGGATCATATGCCTGGTGCTGCTGCGTGAACGTGTGTGATTACGTTGGTATGTGAACCAGAATGTTTTTGTCGCCGCTGCACGTTACATATCTGGAACTCGACTTCGGAGCAGAGACGCAAAAATAAACGGACAAAGATCAGACAAGAGCAGCTCAGTGCCGTGGTGTGTAGTGGAGGAAAGCCACTCTCTCCCGGCTCAGCTCAGCCGTGTGCCACAGTGGATAGGTAATCTGTCTTCTCTATTGTTGTACTCTGTGCCCAATCCCCTGCAAGCATGCAGTAGGCATCCTAATCTGCTTGGAGAATTACTAAACCAGTGCAAAGAAGCTCAGTGGAGGAAATCAGGAGGAGCTGCTGTTTTCAACCCTCTCTGACATCGACACCGTCTGCTGGGAGTTTATGATGCAAAGCTAATGTTGTTTAGTATTTTCACACATTTGGGCTTTTTTGTAAAACTCTTTATTGATAGATATGTTTTTTTTACAACCAATAAACAACCACAGGTCCAAAAACATAGAACAAATACACCAGTTTTAGGTCAGGGGGTTGTATACAGAGGTGGGCCTTCAGGGCCAGCAAAGCCTTCTCTGCTGGCCTAAACATACTCAGAAAAAAACAAACATTTATTCATAAATATTCTTAAATTAAATCATATTTAAAATGTATATATTTTTTGTTAATAATATAAAAACGGTATTTACATTTAAAAAGTTGGATAAAAACTTTTTACAGAAACGATGACGTCACTGAAGGCCTACAGTTGAAATGCACGGCCCGCCACTGTGTCTATACATATATAAGAGAAAATATATTTCATACACACACATATATATATATATATATATATATATATATATATATATATATATACAGTCATAGAGAAAATGGCTCATAATTCAGTTTAATTTCAGAGCTGATTTCTGGCCATTTTGCATGGTTTTATTGACAGTGACAAAAATCACTTCCGTTCCTACATCACTAGCAATAACATTGTACTGACAAATACAGTGTGTTTAGTCATTGCATGGTTTTGTGTTGATTGTTTCCCCCAGGTGATAAACCTTTAGTGGAACAAGGCATTAAGATGAACAAGGAATTGAAGAAAACAGCAGAGTGGGCTAATCATTTTTTCTATGACTATATATATATATAGATATATAGACATATATACACACTTTTATATATATATATATATATATATATATATATTGTTTGGAACAATTGTTTTGTCTATATGCAGATGTATAGGCACAACCTTAAACACACAGAGACTGGCAGGAGCCAGTATGGGAGGTGCCAGGGATCCTCCAACAACACACACACACATAAACACACACACACACACACACACACACCCATTGGTTCACACATGTATCAATAATATTAACTTTTCTCACAGTGTAACATGGTAATTGTGTGCAGACAGTCTCAGCTGTAGTCAGCGTCACAGTGGAAAGTGTTTGGCTTTTTTTTTTTTTTTTTTGTTTTCTCTTCTTTTTTTTCCATGAAGCACAATTGCCATCCAGTGATGACTGCTGTATCCCTGGGCTATTTGAGATTCAAACAGACAGTTGAACTGCTCGCACACCCACTCCTAACATGCAAATATAAAAGGAATGGCTCGCAGGCCCTCGGGGGGAAGTGCACAGGGTAGCTATTAAAGAGAGAGAGAGAGAAGAGAAGAGAAGAGAATAACAGATTACAAGGAGAAAACCCAGAGAAGGAGCAACATTCCTCCTCCTTCCATGCCAGTGAAATCTTTGCTGCAGTGACAATTACTGCCTCACGTGCTCATGCACTAAACTGCCTTGTCTCCCACACTTACTGCTTTGGAAATGATTTTTAGTCCAATGTTGAAAACTGGCACGGTCCAGCTTTGTGATTGGCCGGAGACTGACGGAGACTGTGATGCCAGATAATACACTTTTGTTTGGTTCCTATGTCCTGACACGGTACCGGTGTGATATCTGTGGTCGGTCCATCCTACTGTCAGACCTTATCTGGAACCTTCTGGGCTGAGGCCGCAACGTTATTTACCTGAGTGTTTGGGATGTAAATAAAAACACATGTTCTTGGAGTAACTGTATACAGCGGTCACACCGAGGGCCCATGTGATGATGAAGATAAACTATCTCAACCATCACAACTGACGCTGTTTGCACTAAACAAGTTAATTGCAGCGCTGGGAGCCAAACCTGGGATTGCTCAACGGCCTGGGTCAAAACATTGGTTAGTTAGTGAGTCCTGGTTTGTTTTACCTCAGGTAAAGGTTTTAACAACAACAAACTTTCACTTTGTCTTTAATTGTTATTCAACTCTCGTAGTTTAATCCACAATTAGAGCAGAAAGTTCTGGATTCCTGTCACAGCCTTGAAGATGTGCTGGAAAAATCAACTAAATGTAATTATACGACACATAAAAACTGGTTTTCTCCAAATAAAATAAAAAAAGGGGGAAGTGGTGGCCTAGTGGTTAAGGAACCAGACTGGGGTCCGGAGGGTTTCAGGTTTGAATCCACCAACTGCCAAGCTACCACTGAGGTCCATTGAGCATGGTATTGTCCCCTGACACACTCCTCGCTGCCCACTGTTCACTTTGGTTCAATGCCTATTTAGTACATAAAAAAGCCACTGTACGTCAACTTTATCTGCAACATTTTACTTTAATGCAGATTTTGAGGTTGCCTCACTACGCATCATGTGACACAGTCTTGCTAACCTGTTTCATTAAATCCATATTTCCATTCTTTTGTAGATTTATAAGCTCTTTAACCGCCTCTACTAAGACAAGATAAGAGTTTTTCTTGATTGATGCTAGCCTCTTGACATGCATCTAAGGCAAGGGTCTCAAACTTGTGGCCCGTGGCCCATTTGTGGCCCGTGGAGTGATATTTTGTGGCCCGCACTTTGATGTTAAAAGTTGAATGTTAGCGGGGTCCACAAGATATATAGAAGGATTCTACCACAAGTCAATGCTAATAATGCTGATTTTTTTATTAAATTTTCGCATTTTTTTTTCTTTTGTATTAGCATTAACTGCTAATGCCGTCTTTTTGCGACATGACAGTGGGGACAGGGGCCCTCAACTTATTTGAGTTTGACACCGCTGAACTAAGGTGAGTTAAAAAAATGTTACATATTACAAACAATTGTATATAAAATAGAAATCGTGGAAGTTATGCATTCTTTTTTGTGCGGTCCAGAAAAAAAATGATCCACGGACTTGTGCTGCTCCGCAATCCGTGGATTTGGAACCACTGCGTTGGTCAAATGTCAATGATAATAAAGCTTCCTTGAATCCTTGAATCCCTTTAACACTGAAACCATTTGATGTTTGTTTTATTGAAACGTATGAAAGACATTTATCGTTTTTTTTTTTGTTAGAACTGTTGCGTGGTGGTAACTACTGTCCAGCAGGTCACGGGAGAAGAATCAACTCCTGATCCTTCGCCCTTTAGACACCAGACCACATGGTTCCCCAGGAACTTTGTACTGGAGGGGAATTTACTGCAGTACCATGTGGTCTCTGCCGATAACCAGGTTAAACCAGTGACCTAAAGATGTCCGGTGTTTTTTATTGTCCTTGTCGTTTGAACTTCGGCAACGAAGGTTTAGTTTCATCATCGGCGTTGAACCCAGAATTCACCCACTCCAAAATACTGCAGACCACACGTAGGAATCTCCTCTGTCACAGTCAGTTACTCGTAAATAAGCATCAGATAAGACAGGGATGTTTATTAGTGTGTGTGTGTGTGTGTGTGTGTGTGTGTGTGTACGTTCACGTGTTTCAAATGAGCGAGAGAGAGAGAGTTGTTCCCTGATCCTTAACCTTTTCCGTGTAAACATGGACACACTCGGCCGAGGTGCTGAATGGCAGTGATTATGGGAGAGCTTTGTGCCACACAAACACACACATCTACACACACACACACACACACACACACACACTGGGATCTTTGCCAAGGAGGGAAGACCTCGGAGAGTAAGGCTTCCCCTGGCTCAGTGCCAACAGTCCATTAACAGCAGAGGAGGAAGAGGAGGGAGAGAGGGGAAGGGAAGGAGGCATCGGAGGAAGAGATAAAGAAAAGTAGAAGAAAGGTTGACATTTAAGTCAAATATTAAAATATTGGAAACATTTTGACTAATGAATATATTGATGACGTCATCGAAGGAGTCATTTCAAGCAGAAGCACAGACGAGGGAAACAGGATCCAGCGAGTGGTAAAAAATGTGTAAATTTGTCATCTAGGACGGTGGTTTCCAAACCTCGGGCCCCGGACCGGCACCAGGCCGTGGATCAATGGGTGAAAGGCCGTACAAAAAGAATGTAAGACGTAGATCATTTTCGTTTAATAGGTTTATAGGTTTGGAGAAAAAGCTGGAGAAGACAGATTGAGATGGTTTGGACATGTCCAGAGGAGGGACAGTGGAGACATTGGTAAAAGAATGATCCTACAGATGGATCTACCAGGTAGGAGACAAAGAGGAGATTGAGGGATGCAGTGAAGGAGGACATGGAGGTAGTTGGAGTCAGAGTAGAAAATACAGAGGACAGGGGGAGATGGACAATGTTGACTCGCTGAGGCAACCCCACAGCACCACGTCTGGGTCCAGATCCTGGAAAACCAAAGAGAACCCAGATCAGAGTGGTCTTGGACTGTCTATGTCCAAGTATTGAGTTGGACATAATCCTTTGGTTTCAGGTTAAAAGATATAACTTCAATGAAAAAAACAACGTCTACTTCTACAACACAGGACTGAGAGAAGTCCCCGATTGTCTCCTCTTCGTGTGAGACCCCAGTGGACACGTGGTTCTCTGAAGGACGCTGACAAACAGAGAAGAAAAGAGACAAACAAGAATAAACAGACGCTCATCTTTGTGGGGGCCACGTGTTGTTTGCCGGGTCATGCTTCAGCTGTCCTTTGCCCGTCTGGCCTGTTATCAGGGAGTTCTTCAGCCTGTCAGCTGACCGGAGATGACCATGTGTTGACCTCAGTGACCACCGATCGAATCATGTGATGACAGCATTTGCCTCAGAATCAAAGTTGGACGTGTTCGTCCTCAGGGTCTTCGGGAAAACAAGGCTGTGTTACAGCTGTGCCAAGAAGGAGAAGAAGAAGACGAAGATCAGCAGCTCTTATCAGCAGGCGGTGAATGATTGATGAAGATTATGAAGGGTTGGTAGTTTGACTTTATGGTGGAACCTTCTTTAGAGCCACATTAAGATGTTTAATGAGGTCCACTTCAAAGTTGTGGGACTTTGTTAAGTTTCAGAGCCGCAGCATCAGATCACAGGAAGTCAACGAGACTAAAAGCTGCACGTTTGCTGCTGCTGAAATAGTCCATGTCCATCC
>JAFBJS010000397.1:7930-110970 GCA_016785265.1 Paraplagusia blochii
AATATGGTGCAATGTGATTTGGGTGGCGTCAACTGCCCCTGGCGCCACCCCTGCGACCCGGCAACGGACAAGCAGAAGAAGATGAATGAATGAATGAATGAATGAATGAAATAAATCCCAACTTTTGATAATCAAATTCAAAATCATCTTATCAAATTACACATTTTTTATATAAAATACTAGAAAAAACAAGTGGCAAAGATTGCAAAGACTGTTGTCAATTTTTTTTGTGGTATTAAATTCTTTGTCTGATGTGGTCATAAGATAAAACTAGATTAATTATTGCGAAATTACATTTAAAAAATTGTAAATATTCTGTGTGTTTCTTATCAAAATGTAATTTTTTCCAGAGAATTATGTATTTAGTGTAGTCCGACGGTAAAAGATACACTATACGTTTCTTTTTGGAAAAACAAGATTCAAATTTTATAAATCTTCTGTGTCTTAAATAAAATTACAAAATTTTGTTTTATTCAGATTTTTTTTGTATTTTTTGGTGAAATTGTAAATTTAAGTTTGGTTTGTTCAGGTAAAGAATTCTGAAAAAAATGAATGGTAAAGAATTTGAAAACTTTTATTTTTCTGTAAGTTTCTCATACAAAACTAATTATTATAAATAAAAAAAAGAAACATTTGGGGGTTGTAGTGTTATCAATCAAATCAAGGATGATGGAAAGTTCCGATAACAGGACAATTAGAAAAACAATATTAAAAATGTTTAATTTTGTACTTGATTTTTTGTTTGTTTTTCCTTTTTACAAAAAGTTACAAAAAATTACAAATAAACATATATAAATACATATATGCATCTATGTATACATATATTACATGTATGTATAAATCCACACATGTACACATCAAATCAAACATTTTTGTATGATCTGTTAATCTTAAAATGTATGATCTGTTGATCTTTTGATCTGTTGTATGATCTTAAAATCAAACAAATCATAAAAAAAGTTTTTGCTTTTTGATAATTTTTTAATCATTTCATTTTTGTCAATCTATTACAAACTAGTGTTTTTAAAATATCAGTGCTATCTGTGTTGAACAATGGGCCTTCACTGAAGTGACAGTGACAGTTGTGGTCCTGGGTTCAACCAAGTTTGTGACCTGACCCTAAATTTACCACAGGTTTGAATTTGAGGGTGAATATTTTGAAGGACTAGTAGGTTGTCAGTGACGCCCTCACTCACCAACACTGACTTCTGGGACTGGCTCCATCTCCCACAGATCTCCGAAAAAAGATTCTCAAAAATTGTGAACTTATATTCTTGACAATTTGGCAGTAGACACTGAACACATGTGACCACCACAGTTCTGTCCTGATCTTGTCCTAGGGCTTCACAAAAACAGTGTTTTTACAGTTTAGAAGACAAGAGTTGAGTCCTAAAAAGACATAAAACCATGCTCTTGACACCAGATCTATTTTTTGCACAAAGAAAAACAATTTTCTTCCAAAAACATTCCTTGTAAATCATGTGTCCACAGTCCAAAGATGATTAAAAAGAGGAATACAGTACGTCTACCTCTGTTCTGCTCCAGAAGTCTGTTGTAGGTAGTAATTCCTACTATATTACATTGTGTGTCAGACATAGAACACCAGTGGCCTTTGAAAACTACAAAACTTTTTTATTTATCCGTATGCCTTTTATTGATTTAAGCGAGGAACCAGATTTAAAAATAAAAATTGGCTTCTTGTTCATTACTAAATCCCCTCTCCACACAAAAGTTTCCACGCCTCAGCTTACTGACATTCCTAGGTCCCGACTTCTGAAGACAGAAAACCTCATTAAAGAGCTGAACCTGATAAGCCGAGCATGAAAATGTCCTCAAATGGCTGCTGTGTAGACAAACAATAATTCTCATAAGCGCACCATTTGTGAAACTTTAAAAAAAAAAAAAAAAAAAAATCTCCCTGCTGATGATAAGATGCCAAGCATTATTTTTATGTTTATTCCAACATTCTTAATCCCTCATTTAATCCCTTTGTCTAATCAGCTTTCCAGCCTTACCAGACTTGAGGCATTTAGTGTAAACACTAGGTTCTCTCCTTAAATCCATACCAGGGAACAGATTGTCGCTACAGTCGGCTGAGAGTGGACAGCTGCAGCCAAAACGGATGAACAAGCAAATTTATGTCCGACTTGTCACTTTGGGGCCACAATAAATTATTCCAGTGTCTCCACCAGGCTGTCGGGGGCCGGCCTTCTTCTGGGTCTCAGACACAACATTTGTGATCAACAATCTCCTCACTGCAGCTCCCGATGCTCGACTGCACTTCCAATGAGCTGTCACGTAACTTTTTAAAACTTTGAAGCTTCCTGTACCAGATATTCTTCAGTCCCTTGTCTCATGGAGCCAGACAGTCTCCATCTGGCCCTCTGCTCTGATTCTCAGGCAAGAAAAAAAAAATGATAATGTCAGACAAGTTTAAAACTACAGGCTTATTTGCAGCAGCCGTATCAAGTGTTATTAACTGTTAATATTGTTATTATCTGTGACGCAATAGGTATTTAAGGTATTAATATATGGAATATATTAGATCATTCAATTATCTATTCCATTGTTTTTCTTCATTTTAAGGCTTGATACCACTAAAAATAAATGTGTATGGAAACATATAATGATAATGAACAACCAAAGCTTATAATAATTAGATTTTGACATGATTTCTTGCCATTTTCCATGACTATCCTGATGGTAATAAAAATCACTTCAGTTCATTCATCAATAGCTGTAGCTTTGCACTGTCCAAATCAGTGCTTTTAGGCATTAAAATTATCAAGAAATTGAAGAAAACCATGATTTAAAAGGCGATCCTGCAAAAGAAAGAAGAAAAGTAGTAGATTAAAGATGCTTAAATTTGAAAAAAAAAAAAATTATACATATTTTTTTAATCTGCTGGCAGCATTTCTGTCAGTTAATCAATGGGAAACCTTTTAAGATTTTTAAGTTGTGGTGACATTTGAGTTCTCGATTTTTTTTTATTATTATTTTACCATATTTTCATATATTTTACTAAAAGAAGACAAAGTGTTATCATGTACAAATGTAATGTTTATTGTTTTTTTCTTACAGCAGTTAGCAATAGTTTAACTATGGCAAGCCCAAAAAAATAAATACAAATTTTAAATTATTTTTAACAATGTGTTTGATTCATCAGAGCAACAGTAGCATTTCACATTAGTGGGGCACAAAATCCAACAAACAGCCATGGCTCCCTGTCGCAGTCCTTTACCTCAGAAACTGACTGACCATTCGATATATTTTTTTTTTTTTCCTTATTCGATGTCAACTCAGACAATTCATGGGGGTCGATAAGGACATAAAGGAACGTACAGAGAAAAAGCCATTGTGCTTGAACAAAACTGGGCCCAGCAGAAGCAGGTAGGAGACGATGTTTAACATGCAAAGAAAAAGGAGAACACAACGAGAAAAGTGCATAAATATTCAAAACAAACCTGGAAATTCCAGACTCCTAAGAAGCTAACTTAGGAGACCTATTCAGAAAAAAAAAAAATCTTTTCAATTTTTCATATACAAAGAAGAAAAATTAAGTTGAAAAAGGGCAAGGTGACAGTTGTGAGTCACATTTATTTTCCCTGACAAATGTGAAAGCGCTGGGCTCCGTTAGCCTCTTCAATGAGTCCAGCCGTCCAATCAAAAGCCTCCTCATCGATCCGAAATGTACATTCTACAGGGTTTAACTATGTAGGAAAGTTTACTACGTGAAAGTAGAAACGGAACCACGCGAGCAACCGTACAAACGCTCACACACGGTCCCTCCACAGTGCATTCAGGCGTCACCGATCCTCGTCTGTGACATCACTTCCCTTTGTGGCTGCGATGCTCCCATGTGCTTTTACAAGTGGTACGGAGGCCTGGGAGGGCCACAAAGTCTCTCTGGAAGCGCGAGTTGGGTGTTCTCTGTCGTTTCCTTTCCCCCTGAGTTGTGAAGAAGGCGTCCTGGAAACGCATGCTTGATGCAGTGGACTGCCAGGAGGAAAAAAAAAAAAAAAACAGGTAAAATTGATTTCACTGAAAAAAAAAAAAAAATTAAACTTCCTCATCATTATAATTAAAAAAAAGAATAATTTTTCTGCAGCAGAATGTCTAATACTTACAAGTCTACGTTTCACCTTTTTAGGCAGGTCTTCGTCTAAAGTATAAACGTCCTCCCTCTTTGACAGCACTTGGGATCCGTCTTCAAACTCCACCTGAAACGACAAAAAAAAAAAAAAATCTAGTTTCAATTCTTTTAATGACCGACTATGTTCCTCCTTTATCATTCAGTGAAGACAAGACATATATTTTCCTTTATTGGCATTTATTATGTTTCCGAGAAAGATCCATTATTAAATGTCACTGTCTGCTGATGAAAAAACAAAAAAAAAAAAACAGGTAAAATTGATTTCACTGAAAAAAAAAAAAATTTAACTTCCTCATCATTATAATAAAAAAAAGAATTATTTTTCTGCAGCAGAATGTCTAATACTTACAAGTCTACGTTTCACCTTTTTAGGCAGGTCTTCGTCTAGAGTATAAACGTCCTCCCTCTTTGCCAGCACTTGGGATCCGTCTTCAAACTCCACCTGAAACGACAAAAAAAAAAAAATCTAGTTTCAATTCTTTTAATGACCGACTATGTTCCTCCTTTATCATTCAGTGAAGACAAGACATATATTTTCCTTTATTGGCATTTATTATGTTTCCGAGAAAGATCCATTATTAAATGTCACTGACTGCTGATATTAAAGCATGATTACAGCAGCCAGGCGAGATAAACATGGTCAACAATCAGCTATGGCCTCCATCCTTCTTCAGTTTATTATCATTATTATTTATTTGTTTCTGAATTGCTTTTGAGTCTGTAAATAGCACAGCGGCTGCCGGAGCGAAATGATTCAACTGGTGCTTTGAAGCAGAACCGCTGGAGTCAGACAGAGACGTATCTTCTGCTGATCCGCGTTTGTTTTCCTGACCAGAGCCGACGTCTCCCGTAGAGCTAATGATCCCGTAATAACGGCATCAGATACAGAGAAGAACAGACGCACAGATGACGTGGAAATGTTCTCTGACAACACAGCAGTTTTCATTAACGGATACATTAGGTAGAGTGAACAAGATCAAGTCCTTCGGTGGAGAATGAACCAAAAATTAATTAAGATAAAAAAGAAATTCAAAGGATCACTTTTAAAACCTTTTTTAAGTTGTTTGATTAAGTTTCTCATCTTTTAATCAACTTTTTTTCAAACGTTCTTTCAATTTTGAAAGAAAAAAAAAACAAAAGAAAGAACAGAAATATATGTCTGTGAAGATTCTCATTCATCCATGTCCAAAAAGGGTTTTGTGGACTTCTCCTTGGACTTGAAAGACGTTTCATTCCTCAAATGAGGAACTTCATCATTTTCTGGTTGTTGACAGAGGGAACTGTAGTAGTTCTACTCCTCTAAACCACTCCCTTCACCACTGGACAAAGTTGTGAAAAGTTGTTTTGGTCTCAACTTTTTGGACATAAACTCCTGATGATCTAGAGCAGTGGTCCCCAACCAGTGGGTCGTGGACCGGCACCGGTCCGTGAGTGAATTGGTGCCGGGCCCCAGAGAAATAATGTTTCTTTTTGGCCTCATTAGATATCACTTAAACTTGATCCATACCCATATCAACAAAAGAACTGACCAATAGAATGGCTAGGATTCCATCATCTTTATTTGATTAGGAAATATTTTCTCAGTGAAGACAACAACAATAAACTCAAAATGACGCAGAGTCATTGATACAAGATTCTAACTTTATATACCGGTCTGGTAGCAGAAATTTATAGGCTGAGTGCACCTAAGAAATCCTTGTTGTGTGCATGCACAATTAATTTGGGTAGGAAGATTTTATAGGTAGGAAAATATTTCAGAAAAACGGAAAATACATTTTATTAAGGGGTATTTATCTGCCACAACTTAATGACCGGTCCGTGGCGCCAAAAATTGTTGGGGAACACTGTTCTAGAGTAGTAGAACTACGAGAGTTCCCTCTGACATCAACCAAAAACTGATGAAGTTCAGTTCAAGAGAAATGAAACGTCTCTCAAATCCAAGAAGAAGTCCAGTTGCTTAAAACTAAACTGGACGAATAGATGAAATATTCACCAGAACAACAATTTCATTGTCCAGACATCTTTACGTCTAGACAAAAACTTCACAAAAGTGATAATCCATAAAAAATGTTTTTGCTCTTTGAGAAGGATGCAAAAATACTGCTGAGGTGAGATTATTTCTTTTAGGACACAAACTCGTCTGCAAGTGATTTCTCCCCCGATTCTCTCTGAAAGTGTTTAAACTCGTCTTAAGGATAATAAAGACCCGAGGATTTCTCTCCGCTCGTCCTTTTTTAGCCTTTACCTTAAAACACTTGGGTCCTGGAACACGTTGTGTGCGTCATGGATGCATTCGTGCATAGCTAATGGTTGACGCCCAGCGCGACTAAATAAAGCTTTCAACTGAAGCCGCATGACATTGTCAGTTAATATTTCATGGACTCTGAATAATGCAGATTGTCACCACCCTCTCCTCTCATCCTCCCGACTCTCTTCCCATCTGCCTGCGCACTCCTGCCTATGTATAAATATATATGTCTGTCATGCTCTGCTCCTCATCTTTCTTCTCTCCTTTGGTCTTTGTGACTTTTACACCTCTGTCATTTTCTGTCTCAGGCGTCTTCTCTCTCTCTCTCTCTCTCTCTGTGTCTCCCCCCTTCATTGCTCAACAAATGAACCAGAGACAAAGCTCAAGTTGAGTTCCCAAGATTCTGGTGCTCAGGGAAATCTAGCAGCTTTTGGTCTGACCTACATCTGACTTGATTCAGTTCTTACAGGGGAATAAAGATTAAACCCTCACAACTTTTTTCATGTCACGTCAGTCGTCTACTAACACTTCCCCGGCCCCACGGCGGTGAGTGCATTTAAATGTACCTGGTACATGTAGGAAACGTTTGATCCGAGGTATTTGGCGTCGTAGAAGAGTCCGTCGGGCCATTTGACTTGAACGCCTTCTCCCACTTCAGGAGGACCGAGATTCACACAGTCTCTGCTCTAAAAAAGAAAAGAAAAAAAAAACACGAGGGGAACAGAGGTCAGTGACATTGTTCTTATTAAAATCTGTTTTGTACCGAGATGTGCCATAATTAACAATGAGAGGATTTTTTTGACAAACTTATTCATGTCCAAAAAAAGCAATTCAATAATTTTTCCGTGCATGGACTGCTGGGGGAAACCCCCGTGGTGCACTGGGCATTTCCTCTCCCACGTTCCTTTTATTTGTACATGAGATATTTCGTTAAAAAATCTTTCTCTCTTTCTCGTGTTCTCATTTCTCTTTATTTACACTTGTCAGACAGAACTTAAATCCTTCTTAGCCTGAATTGATAAACATTGTCTTTCTCCCCTCTGCGAGGGCGGACGGCTACACGCTGTTTTCAAATTCATTCATCGTTTGGATTTGCATTAAATCAGATATTTTAAAGGACAAACATCAACAAAACACTTTGAAAAACTCATAGTTCCTGGCCATCAGATATCTGCCTTTATTTTTTTTCCTTATTTCTTCCCTGCCCTGAAACTGGAAGACCTGCACTTTTATTTTATCTACTGCTGAGATGAATCTGAGTAATCCCCTGGTTGTAACCCCCTCATACTGTAATTTAATGACCACCTTCAAATATACTGACTGAAGGAATGACCACACTAAAGAGTAACTGCTCTGGAGGAGGTTTCTTTAAAGAGCTTCTTCTCATAGTGTAGGTCAGCGTCATTATCGTCAATCCTGAGCTATATTGTAACATGAGGACTGTGTTAATAAGGAGTGTTGAAAAATGTCCCTGCAACATTTATTTTAGACGTCCCCCGTGGCTAAAAAAAAAAACTGACTTCATCTCTGTTTTTATTCGAGAAAACCCCACACTGACATCAAATCTGTCTGAGAGTGTTTTGTGTTTGGCTACAGGACGTTATAGGGAAATAAAAGTGACATCGTCCCCATCTCTGCCATACTCGAACATGCTGTTCATCAATCAAAGAAAAACTGCCTCACTTTCTGCCACTTTATGGTGAAACTTTTACGGAGTTTTTTGAGGCTTTTTTTGTTTTTTTTTAGATTTTTTTTTTTATCAGATAAAGCAACTGCAGGGCTGCTTTTTAAACCTGCAATGGAAGGAGATCTTGTTAAACAGACATGTCTCTGCTTAACGTCTTAATATTAGGGACAGAACAACCAAACGTCTCCGAGTTTGTCTACAAACTGTACACTATAAGAACACTAACATGACTAAATTGAATTAAAGGCAGTCCTCGGTTTACTGCACTCATACATCTCTGTGCTTAAAATACAAAAAAAAAGAATCACAAGATAATCCTGTGATGGTGAAAATAACAAAATGTGTTTCCTGTTCCTGTTAAACTTCAGAGAAAGTCATAGGAGCGGGAGTTTGAAAAGTGAAATTCAAAATCAAATACTAGGACGTTCTGTATTTCTGGAACATTTACAGCTGGCAGTCTGCGATCCTACGTCGATATCAGGTCTGAATGGAGCCCGATGCAGTAACGCAGGTTTGAAGATGTTCTTGTCGAGACTACTTCACTTAAAAAGTGTGGGACACAATAGGCGGCTATTATTACTCTTTGATTACTTGAGCAAAGCCGTCTTTTTACCTCCTCAGAAATTGAGTTTCTACTGCTGCCATGACAACAGAACCGTTTGACTACATTTCAGCGGCCTTTTAGAAATCCAAGGTATCCAACCCATCATTGACAAAAGGTTAAGAGCAACGAATGAGGAAAAAAGAATAAGTCCTTGTGTCACCCAGAAGGTAATTGTTCTCACAGTGATTGTTTAAAGGCCGGAGATGATTATCTTAAAAAAGCTCTTTTGAAAGTTAATTCCTGCTCTGACCCCCAGCCTCCTGGGAGATGAATCGAGCGAGCCATTAAGCAATGAAGCGCCGTCTTACCACAATGTCCTCGGGGTAGGTGTCGTTGGAGAAGGAGCCGTCGTCAAACATGACCTCGTAGAACACCTGGGAGCTGATCTCTGTGACTTTGGAGCTGTAGTAGCGTAGGTTCTTGTGTTTGGAGATCACCGTCTGACCCAGTGCGATGGACGACTGGCACGCTCGCTGCCTCTGTCCGGGGCGAGGAGCGGAGAAGTAATTAGACCCATGTTTGAAAATTGATACCAGCAAAATGTCAAATTAAATGTCAACTAAGAGCCAGCGCGGTTCCACATCATCACTTTTAATTATCTGCTCCACAACAACACAGAGCTTTCGGCTAAATGTTGTCACCCTCGACTGACGTGTTTGATCAGGGGCACGAGGATTAGACAAGGAGATATACAATGGTATAATATACAAAGATGATGACTATCTGTCTGCTACTGGGGAATTTATGAAGAAGAACACTACAAAATGAACGAAAGAATGAATAAAATCCATGTAAATGCGCCGTAATTTCCGAATGATACTCCCAAGGAATTAATAAAGTTCTATCTAATAAAGATAGTTTGTCAAACAGTTTACTTACAGCTGAAGAACTTCGTGACTGATGTCTGTGGCAGGTGATTGACACGACATATGGCCAATCATCCGGCTCCATGACGACGCCGGCTGCGTGGGCGCAGGTCACGTGAAAGGAAGTTGGACATCGACCACACGAGCACTGGATACAGGCACCAGGCTGACGCTTTCCTGCACAGCGTTTACGGCAGTAGATGCACTTCTGAGAGAAAAAAAAAAAATGAAGTACTTTATATTATGGGTTGAAGATAAACAGTTTTTTTTTCTAATGCCAGTTGTGTTGGAACCAAGCCACAGAATAGAGCTGTGTATAGATGCTGAGCTTATTTTATGTTAGCTGTAATCCAAGGCTTAAATCAAACGGATTTGCGATTACGGCAACACAAACATGTTGGAGTTATCAATTTGAAATGCTTCCTTTTATTGATTTGTAGGTTTATTTAATATTCTTTGATAACGTTGAACGTGACGCAGATTAAGTCAGAGTACAACCCTGCAGCTGTATGTAACCAAAGAAAGACGAGAGCAGTATCTGGAGTTTATGTAAATATGTGTAATGTATGTGTAAAAAATGTATATATGTTAAAAAATATATATATATATCGTAATTTCTGTAAAATGAATATGTCTCATTGGCATTAAGCTTTGTTAAATTGTCAATAACGCAGTGAGTGGTGAGTTGCAAGAAAAATCTTAAATCTTACACCTACAACTCTATTGCTGTATTAGATTTTTTTTTTTTTTAATTTCAGAATAAGCACAACTGTTCGTTGACTGCAGCCTGGCAGGAGATTTGCTGTCAACACACAGGAATGCAGAACAAGAAAGTTTTTTTAGGACCCGTCAGCCTCACGCTGACATCAGTTTGACCAAGATTGATTACAGCACAAAGGAAAATGTGACACTGTCCAGCGGGGGAAGCTTTTGTGCAAGTAAAGAAAATGTCCCTGAAGGAATAGTTTAAAAATGCTACAAAAAATAAAAATAAAAGAAGCAGTTCCACAGAGAAACAATACTGAGACATGAATTTTAAGCAAAAGGTTATTGTTATTTATAAACTCAACTCCTTTTCTGGTTTGATAAGTGCTCTACATAACGTGGAGAATTTGTTACGTGTCTGACAATTACCAAATCGAGATGTAAACGGAATACTCATTTGAGGCATTTTCCCGACAGTTGCTCAAGTAAAACAAAAAGATTTGTGTTTACGTCCTCAGATAAAGGACATAAACATTAAACAAGATTATCTCTATTTTCACAGCCTCTCCTCTGAACTGCATACAATTTTAAAAATTGTATGCACCTTTTTTTTTTCAACAAATCCTCTACCAAAAAGAAAAATAAATGACAACATCCTTCCATTGTCACCCCCTGTATCCCCCTCTCCTGTCTCTTGTCTCCCATCTCTCTCTGTATCCTTTACTGGAACCCTAATAAAACTCCCATTTACGCTAGCTTTTTTCCACGTCCCTGTTCTTACGTGGTGTGCTCTTACATCTATTTGTAGGCAATTCAATTATGGTGTATTTTATTGGAATTTATGCTTCTGCATCTGCACTTGGCAATAAGGCGATAAATTCATTAATTCTCAGCCCTTATCAAGTAATCCTCCAAAATAAATTCCATTTGTCTGTTTTTTTTTTTCCAGAAATCAATAGGTTGTGTCTAATTAATTAACTAACCTGGAAAGTACAAATTAAATTGAAGCTGCAGACTTGGTCTGGATTTGTTTTAATGATTATTGGTTTAGTCTACTGTCACATGAGGATCTATTGTCCTGGAGAAACCCCCTTTTTCATAGACCATCAAAAGGCAAAGTAAAAACTAAATTTTAAAGTGATGATTTAAAAAAAATAATAAAAAAAACTCGTAATTTTTTATTAATGATACGTCCCATGCTTCACTGCTGCTGTTTCTCAAACCTAGTCTGACACTCTGCATTTCATGAAGCCATTTCCTATAACTAGAACTGTACAGACGGATGAACTGACCTGACCGTCTAGACCGAAGATCAGGCAAACATTTAGGGATTCGGTGGATTGTGTTGTAGAAGCTCAGACATATTTAGGTAGACTTAAGTGAACGTGGGCGTGTGTGAGTGTTTTCACCTCAAATATACCAGATACAAACTGTACTAGGCTGTACGTGGAGGTTATATAAGGAACAAATCAGTTCAAGTCAGAGGTAAAAAAAAAAAAAAATCTGGAATGGACATGGGACCAACTCTCGCTAGAACCATGGCGGCCAGGAACTTGTTGAAGTTGTCACTTCAAAATAGACAATGTCTTTCTATTTGTAATCGATTTGTAATAGGCATAGATAGAAAAAGCTGCGGTTTAAGAGTCAATAGCCTTCTATAAAGTGCGAACAAGCAGTGTTAAAATCTTATCCCCCACCATCACATGACCAGCTCCTTACAGTCATTAAGAATTTCCGTTTCCTCATCCACAAAAACTCCAGACCACGGACATTTACTATAGCGTCCAGCATTGTTGTTATGTCTTTAAGTGTGGTTTGATGACATCATTTATCATGTGCCGGTCAGAGTGTCAATACCCCATGAGGAAGTCCCACGTATTTGCGGCGACCGCGGCTTTGCAACATTCGGATTTTGAATATCGGTGGAAAAACCGATACCGATACCCAATATTAAAAAGGTACCTGATATCGGGACCGGTATTATCGGTCAGTCCCAATTTTAAAATATTGGTTGAATCTACTTGCTTCATTTTTGATTGTCACATACTGACTGGCTACATGGGTAAAGATTTTGACAAAACCTATTTTGTTTAAAATAACTGATTTAATAGACTTCTTCTCTCTGCACGCTGACACGTAGACAGCATTCCAGCACTCACTGCGTCACTTTGCGTTCTTCCCACACATCACAGTATAAAAAAAAAAAAACGTAACCTTTAAAGTCCTCAAATGAAAGTCTGACGTAGTCCACCGGCCATGTCTCTCAGGTGTGTCTGAAGGTCTGTGTTGAGCCGTGCATGAGGAACATTCCCACAGTAAATTATGAATGCGCCCCAGTTTGTGTGCTGATGTGCAGGTGTGCTGCGGGGCAGTAAATTATGAATGTGATGGGCTGCTGCAGGACCAGTGGGTCAAAGGAAATGTACGGTGTGAAGCTGCCAGTGAAATTGTCATGTAAATGAAAAACTGGTGAGAATAAATTCAATTATATAATCTAGCCAAATATATAATGTAGGACAAGAGCATACGTAATATTGTTGTGTTTGCTGCTCTAACCATTTGGTCATGAATTCGTTCACTGTAGAAAAAAAAATCCATAGAATATTAAAAATACCATCTGTTCTCAATTGAATCCATTGAAAAGTTTTTGGATCCGGGATTTTTATTCCGACTGTAAATTTAAGCGGCTGAAAATAAAAAAAAAGTGTGTCTGGTTATCTGGTGCAGTCATATCTGCACACTTAAAATGTGTTTTATGGACCTTACCGGAATGTACAACACTTACAAGTGTTTAAAATAAAAAATCTGTGATCTCAGCCAAATCACAAATTTATCACCACTTAAGAGTTTATGGAGGGGAAACGCTATATCCTCAAAGACTCATTGAAATAATTACAAAATTGGAAACATTTTTGCCAACATTAGGGTCGGGTCCAACTATTTCTGTCGGGAAACCAATTATCGAGGCCTCTGGATGTAGACTACATGTCCAGGACACAGTATAACCTTTTAAATCTTTAGCCACTTCCAATGAAGCACTCCTGCTGACACGGTCGATTGACTGTTTCTTTATCATAGCAGAGTATGAGTTCAGTGGAACTAGAAACAAGTTAACCATTAAAGGGACATTCGATCGTTTTGGCATTAATGATCAAAAATTAAATAGTGAATTCCTAGTGTGACGTAAGGCAAGTCATCTGCAGTAGGTGAAAAGAGCACTTCGAAACCCTCCCCGGGCGACACCTAAAAGCTTTCATCTCAACTTTTCTTTATAAAAAGAAATTACAAATAATGCAACCAGCTCTAAAATACCTGTTTTTTTTATGCTTACTCTGCCTTATACAGCTGAAGAGCAGAGGAGCTGAAAACAATTGTGCCAGTGTTCTATGTTACACCTAATATTTTGGAAAAAACTGTGTCTACACTGTGTGCTTTGTTCCTATGACAACGACTTTGGCTGATTCTTGGGATGAATAAAAAAATAGATCTATTGTAATATATTGTTATACAGGAATTTTACCTCTTTCTTTAAGGAAACTCTGTTGTAAGCTAAACTCGGAATTAGCTTACAACAGGAGCAGACAAACGACATGGAAAAAAAATTGTCTTCTGCAACATTTGATGGCACAGAAATGGTGGTGGCATGTTGGTTATAACAAAAGTTGGAACATCCTGACAGGGATGATGCCCAGGTAAGCCCCACAGGTACTGGTACTGTGCTTTTTGGACTGGTCTAAGATTATTATTCACAAAGTCTGCATAAAAAAAATGACTAGCAGTTACATAAAAGATTTAAAGAAAAGATTTCATAACAAACAAAATTAGAAAAACTAGAATTTTTTTCTTGTGCTGCAACAGTAAAAATGCATTTAAGTCTTGTTTAAATTTTATGATGACATAAATATCCTCTTTAAGTGAATTTTAGCTTCTTTTAAAAAAAACAAAACAAAAACGTTAAAAGACAGTGAAGAGACATGTACTCGAGCTGCAAAGGGATGGCTGTATTTATTTCAGTTCATCCATCTTGTGCTAAGATGTACCTCTCCAGCAGTGGGATTTCTGCTGAGTGAACACAGTGCCTGAAGCACAAGACTAACTGTAGAGGCACCATGTCAGGTCTGCTGAGACACACTCCAGTGCTCTCTCATTAAACAAACACACACGCACATGCATGCAGACACACACACACAAACACACACACACCAATGGTTAATTAACTAGCTGTGATTGTGGGCATGTTCATCTCAGATTGTTAATTAGAACTGTGAACACTTCATTAATTAGACCGGAGCAGTCCTCAACTCTGGGAATCTGGGATATTCCACCGATGCGACTGTGTTGGCGTGTGTGTGTGTCCTCACCAGTTTAAAACGCTGCATGGGAATTCTGCTGGTGTCAATGGGACTTCTCTTGGCCTCGTCACTGAACCGGGCCTCCGGCAGAGCGATTGCGCATATGATGTGAGCCCATCTTCACAGACACACAAAAACATGGCACAGACACCAAGATGTTAATACATACCCAGGCTATACGTCATCCATTCAGTGCCAGTTATGGAGTTTAAAAAAAAAAAAAAAAAGTCTCACTTGTCGTTTTGGGTTTTCTTCAGCGCTCCCCCTCTGAGGTTACACAGACAGCATTCCTATGAAAATACACAAACCAGTCCTTTCAGTCCTCATAAACCTGGCACCTCGTAATGCATGTATCTCCATAAAATGGCTACATTGTACAGGGCGTATAAAAGGTGCGACGTGTAGGATTTTATATTTAGTACAGATCACATAAAATTAATCTTCGCTGTTGTTTTATTGGGTCACAACATTGATTTGTTTGGTTTATTTTATTTCTGTGATTTATCTGCCTCCGTCTGTATGTTATTTTATTGCCTGTCCTTTTGTAAGTGGTTAGGAAGCTTCTGGGTGTAAATGTTCACCGGTAAAAAAAATAGGCCTGAACTGGCAGTAAAACAAAGGATCTAAAGCTTCTGTTACACACACACAAAAACACACAAACTCACACACCACAGGGCAGTGCAGGATGGGAACTGTCTAAATTTTTAGATATTTTTGAGCCAAAAGTTTATTTTCTTACTTTTGTTAGGATTATACAAGATGATATGTAAAAAACAATTAAGCCTAGATAATTCAACCAGTCACAGAGCGCCACAAATAACCAACAGTAGGCTTAAAAAATAAATAAAAATAACCAACAGAGACCAACAAGTGAATGTTTTCTCCGGTAAGTGTTGCTTCAATAACAATTGTCAATGTTTAATTTATATTTCATTAGTTTAGATTAGATGGTTTTGTACAGATATAAATGAATACAACAAAATGTTACAAAATCTAAATTTAACATTTTTTTAATTGAACAATTAATTTTACTTTGTAATTAAAGTGCAGGTTAAAAAGGTTAAAAAGAGTAGTTTAAGTAAGTTAAAAAAAGAAATGGAAAAAGTTCTGAAGTGTCTCTCTAAAACTATTTGTTTTTTTATTTAAACCATCTTTTCAGTCACAACATGGAAATTTACTCTGGAACTGATAAGACAGCAAATATATAATGTACAATATATAATATAATATATAATATAATATATAATAAATGCTTTATATCATTTATAAAACAAATATGGGTCTGGATATATGTACTAGTTCAGATCTCTATCTCTGTCTGCTTACAAGTGATGTATGGCAAGAAGATACAAATACAGTGTGATGAAAAAAATATCTGCAAAGTTTATGTTTAAATGTTAAAAGTAAGAGTTTGGGAAAAACAAAGGATATGAGATTCTTTTATTACAAAAATGATGAATTTCGCAGAGAGAAGCTAATAACAGACTGGAGTCAATAAACCCCAAAAAACCCACTGTGAGAAGCAGCAGATGAACCGTCGTATGCAGGGAAAAAAAAGCCACTTACTGCTGTAAAGCTTCCTTCTGTGCATCGGTCACACGACCACTGATCGCTGATGTCATCTGCAGAGACGCCATAGCAACCTAGAAGTGGAAGAGATGGAGGAAAATGTGTTAAAAGAAGAAGTGAGGTTCAAGTGACAATGAGAAAAGCTGGCTGCTGAGTTCTGAAGTGCCACCAGGGTAAAATGTATAAGATTTACATGCCTGAATGCTTAATTCTCAGGAAAACCATAGAAGTATAGCTTCAAGATCAAACGTTAGCTTCCACTTTCACAGAGCACGAAGGGCAAACATGGAAGTCAAAACTGCAGCCTTGGTCTTTGTGCAGCCTCCACGATAAAGATAAATGCTTTTATTTCTTTTTCTGATACTTGAGACTAAATATAATGTGAAAAAAAGCAAAACAATTGTTATCCTGTTGAAATGAGGAATTGTGGAAAAAAAATCTTAAATGTTAGACAAAAACCGACAGTAGGGCCTGAAAGCAACTCAGGCTTGACTCTCTTTTCTGCCAAATTCAGAAAAAAATTACTTAAAAGAAACCCATATTAATCATTCTTTTATTTTACCCACTTCCACTTGAACGCAATCACCTACATATAGTCAGAAGAAGACCACAATAGTATGTACCTCAGTCTGATTACTAACCGATTACTAACTTATTAACCTGCCTCAAGGCACAGGCAAGAACACAAAAAGGATTTTTGGAATAAGTGTGAGAAAAAGCCTGCTGCACTGGTTTTGGACTTTTGGACAGGACGTGTGTGTGGTAGAGGATTCACCCACATTCGACTGACTTGGGAAATAAAACTCTCAAAACCACAAGGAAGGGGAAACAGAGAGGGAGAGAGAGGGGAGATGGAACATTGAGATGATGTGAGTCAGGACATAAACTCTCTGACCCTCATGCAACGACAGAGAGACGTGGACAACAAATAAAAACATAATTAAATGTGTATTTGTGCAGCGGGCTTGTGTGTAGATACTAAGAGGTTCCAAACCAATAAATCACACTTGCAACATCAATTTCACTGTTGATGTTGCAACAGGACATGCACACAAAAATTGCTGCCCCCCCCCCCGTATATACGCACTTGCGTGTACTTGCAAACAACAGCCTTGGCAGGAGAGCAGAGGGGAGGTGCCGTCCTCCTGCAGCAGAGGGTTGGTTGGTGTAGGGGGGCAGTTCTGCTCCCGGAAAGAGAAGCAGATCTCCGGGATGAGGGGCTTCATCCTCTTCAGACCTCCACTCTGGAGAACAGGGCTGTCTGCTGCAGCAGGAGTAATGGGAGTGTCTGAAGTCATGATGGAGTTTTTATCCTCTTCAGGCTGTTAGAAAAAAGTGTAAAAGTGAATAACATTATTACAATACTCTTTACAATTCATATCTATAGAGCAGGAACAGTAAAAAGAAGAAGTATCATTAAAACATTGTGCAACAGTCAGCCAGCATCGTGTCATCTCTTTGTAGAGTTCGGTGATTTGTTGCAACTCACACACCAACATTTTGTTCATTTGTTTGCTAAACCACAGAATAAAAGCTACAAAGTTTCAATGAGATTTTTCTCCTTAGTTTGATTAAAAGGAATATTTCATTATTCAGAAATAGTTGTTTCCGTTTGGATTAAGACACTCCAACAATGACTCTGACTGTTGCATGGCATTTAATTAAACCCAACTTAAATACGTGTCAGTGCCTGTTCTTAGTGATGGCAGCCGCACGAATAACAAACGATACTAGCTTTCTTAGCCATCAAATGGCACTTGATCATGCACTGATTTAGTAAACCTCTTGCCTGGTGGTAGGGCATGAAGAGAGTGCAGACGGCACAGTAGGGTGCCATGGTGGCTGAATGACTGTTGTACTCCCTCTCTGCGGTGAAGCAGCTCTTTTTGTTTTGCCACAGGTGGATGACGGGCTTTGCCCACGCTTCCATTTCCTGCTCATCCTCCTCCTCTGCCAGGCTTGCCTCAGGGGGCTCTAAGTGGAGACAATATATAGATTTGCAACTGGAGCGTCCACTTAAGACAATCATTCATACAGTCTTAAACGTATATTTGGGGGAAAAAACACCCCTGCAATATCTGAATTATGTCCATCATGAATTTCTAATAGCTTTTGTAGAGATTTCCAAACCACTTCAGGGTAAACATTCTTCATTCTCACAATTCCGTACTTGCTGTTAAACAGTAGCATCTAATCTGCCCACAGTGATGACAATTGCCTCTGGTGCCATGAGAATGTTGGAATAAATGAGAGCCTGACTGCTTAGAAAAATGAACAGTTTGATTGAGAGCTCCTATCATCAGGAAATAGCCTTTTCACCGACACGGTCATTTCATGGTCATTTCGTCTTCGGGGATAAACAACCAAATGGCTGATGAATTATTCATCCATTTTCACAACCATGAGGGGGCAAAATATGACTTTAAATATGGGCATTAGTTATTGTTAATGGGTGCTCTCCCCACCCCCCCATACCATTAAAACCATAAACTCAAATAGAGCATCTATCACTATCACTAGATCATTTACTGTGGAAGGTCCAGGGGCTACGAATGCACTGATATCAGAAGAATCCTCTGGGGAGGGGAATAAATAAAAGGAAAGAATGACAGTGTGTAAAGGCTCAAAGGTAAAAAAAAAGTAACATACTGGGAGACAAACTGATATTCAGTTCTCACAAGTTTTGAGTTATAATTATAATAATTGAGGGTGGCTGTGGAGGAATCAGAATACAGCATATAGTGATATAGAATTTTAACATGATGAAAATATACAGTAAAGACGAGACTCAATTGCTACTGTACTAACTAAGATTTTTTTCATACTATTGTCAAAATGTAAATATTCTTATTACAGATTTAAGATTTACAGATTGCATTTTACAACTACCTTATACTTTTTGTTCCATCTAATTGTTTGTTTTAATTATAAAACCTTAAGTAAGTAGAGAAGTGAGTCAATGCCAGCATGAGTAGGTAATAGGTACCATCATCACTAGTGCTTTGTTGTTTCACAGCAGTAGGTACAGCCCTTGCGGTGGGTTTTCTGAGTGGGTGGCGCCAGCTCTTCGCAATCCTCTTCATCCCCAGAGCAGGGTACTAACACACAGTATAGAAGGGTAAAGAGTGTGTGTGTAAAAAAACAAAAAAGAAAAAAATAAATAAAGTCGGATCTGAATGACGTGATTAAAGTAGAACACTTACAGCGCACACCTCTCCAGGCTCCAGTCCTGGTTTATCACATAGGTATCGCACCGTATCATTTTCTTCGTCCTCATAATCCTCCTCATCAGAAGAGTCAGTACTGCTCTCTCCCTTAACACTATTCTGCTTGTGCTCCTCTTCATGATCAGGTTCCTCTTCATCTGTGTCAGAGACTTCATCCTGCTCCTTTTGCCTCCTCACAAAACCTAGAACATCAGAATTTGAATATCGACTCCCCTGTGCCTCCCTTTGTCTCCCCAGTTCCTTGTAAAGGGCAAGGGCTTCAGTTCCCTCCATGTTTCCCCTCTGGTGCTCACCAATCCCCAGGGGCTCAGCTGCACCAACAGACACAAGAGAGGTGGGCTCGAGCTGCGCCCAGATGAGAGGCCCACTTTCCTCTTCCAGGTTGGCTGACTTTTGGTCACAGTCCTCCATGTTTGTGACCTCTTTGCACTGCGGTTCAGTCCACATGGTGTAAGGTAAAGGATCATGGGTAAAGTCAGAGGGCAGTTCTGAGTTTAGACTTTGGATGAGTACTGCAGGACTCTGGGAATTCAGGTTTCTCCAAATGCTGCTGGAAAACGGTTTGGGCTCAACATATGGATTCTGGAAACTAAACTGCGAAGGTGAATATGTCACCTGATGGTTTACCTCTAATGCTGGGGCTCTGTCACTTTGAATGGATAATGAGGGGGAAGCGGCTGAGAAGTGGTTGTCTGAAGTACTGCCAACAAAAGAGTCAGAAGCGCTGACACAAGATGTGCTCTTTTTTTCAGACGGGTCATCTAAGTCATCTCTATTTGACGCCACTGTGTGCGGTGAACTTCTCCCATGGAGTTGTCCAGAAGTTCCACTGCTACAGGCAGAAGTAAGATCTCCAAACTTTGAATGTTCTCTTTCTGCAGCAGTTTGAGACTTTATTATTACTTGGACACCACAAGATGTCTTTTTGTCTGTTGCATTTGCAGTTAAATGAGCCACATCCGCTTCTAATCTAGGAGCTCCTGCCTCTTTGCAATTATTTTGAGAATCTAAATACCAGCTGTTGTCAAGTTTTCCAACAGAATCCCCTTTTGATATCATAACTTCTGTCTCTTTTTCTCCCTGTCTTGCTTCATGTGAGAACAAAGAGCCGACTGTCCTCTCTGGATGTAACAGTGGTGCCACCTGGTCGCTACTTGTCAAAGTTTTGAGGACATCAGTCAGACCGTCATCTGCGGGGGTAAGAGCAGGCATTTCTTGGGTCAGTACAGGTGGCAAAGGGCAAATTCCACTCTTATCTGCCAGCTCCAATGTGAGCATTGGCATTTCCACAGCGTTTCTTTGTAGCTGGGGTGGTTCCTCACTGCTTTTTTCAGAGTTGCAGCTGTGTCCTGGAGAGGAGATGGAGCCAAATGATGTGCAGCTGTCTCCCTCTGCTGGCTTAGCTTTAATATTATAAAGTGCTTCTGTTGTGGAGAGTGTACTGATATGTTTTGGATCAACAGTTTCGGCCACAGTGTCAACTACAGCAGTGTTGTGAGAATAACTCTCAGTACATGTGTCCATGCAGCTGTCAGCATTTGGCTTTTGACATAAACTGTCGTCCCTGGATAAGAAACTAGATATCTGAGCATCACCGTCAGGGAGACACTGCTTCATCTGAGTTTCTGAAGAAGTGCTCTTAGTGAAGATGGATGTGCCAGGTGAAGAAGGTACACCGATGAAAGAATCCTGAGATGTTGAGGGGTTTTGTGGTCCAGCAACACAACTCTGTGAGTCTTTTATTCTGGGATGCAACTCTGTAGTCTCCGACCACTGTCCGTGTCCTTCGGGAGTCATGCTGGAGACTCCTGACCCTGAGATGTGTTGTGGCTCAAAGTTAGAGGCTGTCTCTGACTTCAAGTCAGTGTCTACTGATGAAGCAGCTGGGTTAGATGGAGGGCACTGGGTTTTTTCCAATGACTCTTTGTTGGATATTCCAAGAGTATTACTTTCTACACGATTTACCTTTACTACACACACCTGTCTGCAGGGAACTGTAGAGGACAAAAAGAAAAAAAAAATCAATATTTCTCCCCCGAGTCAACAAATCCAGAAAGATATGATTTGTGAACAGACTTATTTTACGCTACAAACCAAACACACTCCTTAAATCACCATTAGATGCTAAATGCCTACAGTAAGTTCCTTACCAGAAACCTGAAAAGCGATCGGATTCTCATCATGATTTGACTCCGGTTCCTTTTTTTTCCCTTTGTCTCCCTCCCTGCTGTGTCTTCCTGCTGCAGACCTTCGCATTTTTGCTGCAGGCGAACCACTCAGGCCTTTCCTCCTGCTGCTGCTGCTGCAGCAGCTCTGATTTGACCCAGCATCCAGGCCGATGGGTTCCTCTGTGGTTCTGAGCCTCTTGGAGCGCATACGAGAATGATTACTGCATAAAAACGTTGGAAGTATTAACAGTTTCAAGCATAACAGTACAGGGAAATTCAAATTGTGGTTCAAACTGTTTATAATCCTAATATTTGAACCTACATAAGTCAGTTTATCCAACACATGCTTTATATTAGCTAATGATTCCTAAAGTGCTTAACCTTAAAATCTCATCAAAATTCAGAATTACAGATTAAAACCTAATGAATAATAATTAACTAATATATTTGCTCTACCCTTTATTCGTAGGCTTGGTTTTCTGGCGCCTCTGCAACCAACTCTGCAGCTCTGGCGTTGTTCTGGGAGTTGCCAGTGTGTGATCGATAGGGATCAAGTCCTTGCCCCCCATCCAGTTAGGGTAACGGTCGGGCTGGAAACGCTTCACAAATGGTTCCATGGAAATCTTAACCATGTCTTTGCTACATGTGCACTAAAAAAGAGAAAAGAAAATAGTCAAGTTACCTCAAAAACATCAACGTAAAAGTTAGGATCCACAACCTTGTAAATGGATTTGTAATTAAAACCCAGTCGTGTCATTGGAGAACCCATTGTTCAAAAGTAAATACAGTAGCATTCAAACCAAAAACTCTGTTTTATATTATACAGTTACCTGTGTGGCCACTTTGCCATAGTCTATCCAGCGCACAGTTGCAAAGTTTGTTGATTCTGCACAGTTGAATCCATGATTGAAGCCAGCGTGGTAGCCATAGGGGAAGGTGATCATAAATTCTCCAGCTTCCTGAGTAATCTAATCATTGAAAATAATGAAAATAAATAAGATGTTGAGACGTGGCCATTTATAATCATTGGGTTACGGAGTAAATATGCCTTTGATATTATCATCAATCACAAAAAAATTTTTGTCGCAAAAAGAGCAATTTATAATACTGTTAGAATTGAATGTTTTAAATGCTCAGGAAAAAAAAGCCTGACTGAGGCTGAAGCCTTACCTTATCAAAGGGGATGCCGTACTTCTTCAGTATAAAAGGGGAGATCAGAGTCATCTTGTGACGGAGAAAAGCCTCACATCCTTTGAAGCTATTAGGGAAGAAGCCTGAACGAATACAGCACAACAAACATCAATTTTTAAATCTTAAGTTTGCAGCTATACAAGAATTACATAACTTATATAAAATATACACACACATATATACATATATATAAACATATATATGTATATATATATCAATCAATCAATCAATTTTTATTTATATAGCCCACATTTATACTGTATATACATATAAATATATATATACACACATACATATATATACACATACATTTATGTGTATGTGTGTGTGTGTATGTGTATATTTTATATAAGTTATGTACTTCTCTTAAGAGAACTTTACACAACAAAAAGTAAATAAACCCAAAGTGTTTCTAATGATGCCAATGTTTGAATTAATTTTTGGAAAATGTATTGAGCTAAAAGGTCAAAAACAACTTAACCTGATGAATTATTTATGCTTTTATGAGGTTTATTCAAACTCTGAACCCTTGATGGAGAATCCCTAATAACAGATTTGTTTTACACATTAATCTATTGATTTATGATTATGGAAATCTACTGAGTTTCTTAATTGTGGCTTGACATCGTCAATCTCCCATTATACTGCCTAAGTGATTTACTACGTATTAAATGTGATTCATTTACTAATTTTCCTCCTTATTTTTTTTTTCTGAGAGATTCAGATACATTTCATTTCACCTGTAGCCAGACGCTCAAGTCTCTTTCCATGTTCGGGAGGGATGGCATACCTTCAAGAAGAAGAAAAGACAATGAAGCATCAAGCATTTTTTTAAATCTACAATTCAATTCTAGAATGTTGGCAAAATTCTTAACCTGTGTTGCTCATAATGTCTACAGTCTAAAATACTATCATCAAAAGGGCTTTGGTTTTTTCGAAAAAAAAAGACTTATCAAGACTGCCATCAAGTGGTGGGAAGATAAATTAAAGCAAAAGGACTAAAATGGTGATTTCAATACTGTTTAATCTAGTCGCTTGTTATTTATTACACTTAAACCTTCGTTCTATATATCTATAAATATCCCCAAGAGACACACTTATCCATGAACCATTGCTGTGAGGAAAAAAAATTCTTATTCCGGTCCCTCGACAAGCCATTTGCGTGGCAAGCTTCATCATTGACGCAATCTGAATTTAAACTATTCCTGAAGTTTTACCGGTGAGAAACTCACCGAGTGTGACAGAGCTCCCTCATAGTTTGACTAGGCGTTCTATTTGACTAGCACCGTCCGCCCTCGGCTCAGTGGCATTCTGTCGTCATATCAGCTGTCAGCTTAACCGACAGCAAGAGACAGAGGGAGAGGAGCAGGCAGACTCAGGTAGGGGTGACATGGAAAGTTGGAGGGTGAGGTGCATCTTTAAGCTGCTCCCCTCCAGGGACAAGATATCAAAATAGCAGAGATGAAAGAGTGTGTGAGGAAATGTACAGGTTATGTGTATATACGCATATATGTGTGTGTCACTTGTGGCAATGATGCCTGCAGGGTTGCAGGGTTCTCTGCTCTAATGAGCACAACTACCTCCAGGGCAAGTGGGGTACAGGGAAATGGGAGAAACTGAGCTGACAAAAAAAGAAAAATCTAGGAAACAATCCCGCAAATAAATCCTGTCTCCTCTTAAGAAATCTAACCAGCTGTCCACATTTCAATTTGGGTTCCCTAATAGATGTCTAAAGATAATTTTTGTTTCTTTATTTTATTACTGAAATTATTTGTGTAAGAAGAGAAAATTCAATATTTGGTTTAGTAATAAAAGCCTTGTCTTGACTTTTTTTCTCTCACTACCATTTGAAGTAAACTGAATGCAAACTTGAGCAATAAAAAAACTATCGGACATCTGCTGAATCTAACCTTTTAACATGTAGAAAATTTGACTTTTTATGTGTCAACTCCCTGTTCATTTTGACTAACCCAGAAAACATAAGTTCTAACGTTTTTAATTATCTCCAGCTGTTGTTGCGATTGACATGCATATTGGGTCAATTTACAGCTAAAAAAAATACAACTGTGGTTCTACTGGAGTTTTATGATCTGGTGCATACTATGACTTTGACGCAGTAATGAGTTTTTAAATATCTGCCATGTGCCCAGATGAGAAATGCATCTGCTATGCATTTAGTGGGTGTTTGCTGTACTTTCCAACTAAAGTGTGACTACTTAGTTAAGTATATGACATTCAGAAACTCCTAAAGAAGGAATGAACATGGCTTTAAAAAAAAGTCAGGACCTTTTAGACCTGGTTTGTTTATTTGTTTGTTGTATACAATATAGTACCTGCTATGTGGTACTTGAAGTCTGTCATCCAAATCTGATACTTACCAGGACTTGGGTTCACCAAAGTGGAGGTAGTTAATGCTGTAGAGATCCATATCTTCCGTGTGCCACGAGAAGGTGGTCTTCCACATGCCAAAGTACAGGTATGGAGTGTTGACTCCCTGGATGGAGACTCCGCAGTCTTCTTCAATCACATCCAAGATGGAATTCAGGTGTCCGATATTCCACTCCTCTACATCCTTGAAAAAAAAGATGTCAAATGTCATGGACATGATTATTACTGAGACTATTGCTGAAAATTCAAAGCAGTGATTTGACATCTATATAAGAAAGAATTTTACCCATAAACTGTATGAGTCCTAAAAACTTTATTTTAAAGTCTGTCATAAACCTAATTTGATTTACAACTTTTGTTTAGGTACAAATATAGAGCACGCAATTATTTTGAAAAGAAATTAATTTCTATCACATTGCAATGAATGGACAAAGTCAATCATTTAATATTTCTATTCTCTATTCCAGCTGAAATGAAGTCTGGAAACAAAACAAAAAAAATGAATGGATAAAATGTGATAAAAAAGAACTACCTCATCATACAGACTGCCACTGACATCTGCACCATAGATGGGGGAGACAAAGGTGAGATTCTTCCAGTACTTGCGCTCAAGGTCTTCATAATTCAGGTAACGTGGTGTGCAGTACCTGCACAGAAAATGCCACAGTATCATTAAAATTCTACGTAATATAAACCTTTATCTTAAGTCACATCATGGCTCATCATCTACACATTAACAGTATATTTTAATACCAGCACAGTATATTCTAATACAATTTCTCGTGACAAAAACTCCATATTGCTCACATGTCACTATTAGCCAGTCGTCTGAACTCCTGCACACTGAGAGGCTTCTTCTGGATGTTGTATTGAGTGAAGAGCCCTGACTGTCCAGCCACCATCTGCTGTATGGGAGCATCGATCATCAGGTCATCAATGTCGTCATAGGTGCGGCGAGGTTTCCATCCTTTAGGAGGAATCACCTGCGATAGCGACAAGAAGAAATAAGGTTTCATGCAAACCTACAGTATACACAGGACCAGGTACAACACAGTTTTTGACTTTATACCATTTAAACATTTTCTTCTTCACTATGAATCCATTACAGCTAACATACTGCTTAAAATTAGGCAGATAATATAGTTATTCTTTTTAGTCTTTAATCCAGGTTACATAAGTAACAATTTCCTTTATATGATTTTATAGCTCAAGTTCGAATCAGCCTTTTTTACTAATGCTCTTAACATTTATAAAATGTTGCTCAACCTTCAACCCCTACCCACCTTAGCCAGTCCTGCACGATGTGCTCCCTGAGACTCCATATAAACCAGGTACTGGTTGAAGTCCTTGAATTCCTCCATGGTGGGCCTGAAGGTCATGATCTTACAGGTGGGGTTTGCAGGGGTATAAACCTCTGCCCCCGCCATCCTGCCACCAGACCAGATAAACCTACAAAAAGGAAAAAATAATAATACCATAATAATAACTTGTTTTCTCATAAACCAAACAGCCTTATGTAAAAATTTACTATAAGTTTTATAGAATTGCTACAGTAGATAATAAAAAGGGGCTTTCTGGGGTATAGACTGGTTTGTAGTCTGATTTTCAAAGAAAAATGATTTCATGATTTACTGGAAATAAACAATATTGTCGTTTTGAAGTGGGAAGACTAGAACATAGTAGCAGTTATAGACTTGATGTGAAAAGGGGGGCATGAGCATCGTTACTCTAATGGAATGTCACACATTTAGCTTTCCCAAATGTCTATGACAACATATTAACATAACAAAACTTTAAATGAAAACGGATTTGTGTTCTTCTGATGGTTTGAGACTATCGTCTGTGAGATGAACTCCCTTAGTGTTAATATTTTTTATATTCTCGGTGAAATCATACGTTTTCTCATATAAATAGAGAAATGTTTACAGACAAAATTTTCTAACAATTTGTTATGTGATAAAATGAAACTACGCTCATCTGGGAGTAAAATATTTCAATAACCGTCTGTGCATCGTTTCGCCACAAGATGGAGGTAGAGATTTCACTAACTGAGGGTTGATGCTTAAGCCTCATCGATGCCAACGACCCTTTTCAAAATTTGGTCCCGTCCTGCACCCAACTTTGACTTGAATGTGTGAGTGTGCGTCCAAACAAAGGATCACGTTGTCTGGCGTGAAGCTGTGTTAGTTTCCATAACGATTTTAATCTCTTCTCTGACGGTTCACTTTGCATTCTACATGATGTAAATCAGGGGTGTTCACACTTTTTTGTCTTGTGAGCTACTTTTCAAATGACCAGGTTGAACTGATCTACCTAGATTGAAAACTCTCAATTTATTCACCTATAAAAACTGGTTATCTTGCTCTCTACATTAAAATGCAACCTATGTTATATTGTTTGAATCAATACCGATATTATTCTCACTTTAGCCCAGTGACCAGCATCTTGAAATAGAATTACATCTCTCGTTTGTATTGCTATTATATTTATGTTATTGCTCAGGATCTACCAACACTCCTTTGGAGATCTACTGGTAGATCCCGATCTACCTATTGGGTACCCCTGATGTAAATGTGTAAATTTAGTTATTAAGTAACGGGTAGATTGAAATATATTTTGTGAATACAATTATGTTTTAATTTTATTTACAGCAAGGGCCACAGTGGCGCTTTTGTTTACAGTCTTTGTTTGGAACAATACCAAAAGTATCCAAAAACATTAAACGCCAGCGAAATGTCAAATACAATAATGCAAATGTGTATATTTGTTGCTAAAATACACTTGCTGTTGCTTGGACAAGAGTTATATTTGTGTTCGTATTACAGTTACCGTGTCTGAGCTTTGTTGTCTGCTGCCAACGGCTGCTAGCTAGCCAGCTAGCCTACGTTTTGTTATGATGTCAAGTAATGGCTGCGGCTCAGCTGCCGAGCTAACGGCCACTCAAACGCCGAGCTCGTTAGTTCTTATCGGGTTAAAGTATAAGGTTTACGCCCGTGAACGCACTCGCCAACAACTTTTAAAGACAGTAGTAAACCAAGTGTTAAACCAAGCCGACTATCGGCCTAACGCTGTTACAATGTGAGCCAAGTTATTGCACGAGTCAATGGGGTTTAAATGTCCCTCGCAAGGTGGCAGCGGACAGGGCCCGTGCATAACCACAGCTACAGCTAGTTGATTTATTAAAAATTAAATGTATTAAAATGAATTATGTTATATGTTGGATAATACCTGCTTAAACCTACAGACGAACAAGTAACACACGTTCCAAAATGACAACTGTGTCAACCTGTGTAGCTAGTAGGAGCAGGGTTGTCTGCTGGTAGCTCAGACAGGAGTCACGAAAGACACACAGATTTGTTTTAAACCGTAAAAACAACAATCGCAAGATGGAGGCTTGGTTTCACATGGATTCCACGCGTCCCTTTTATGGAAATATGCAGTGTATACCTTGCTTTAGAGACGCCGAAGGTTGTTGTTTATCTTCTTCCTTTGCTCGTCCAGCTGATTCACATGACAGCTGCTCTGACTATTGCTTCTGCTGCCTCTGCTGCCTGGTGCGGTGGAGTCAGTCGCCTCCTCCACTCCAGTTCCTCCGCCGGTGAATATGCGTCGGTCCCGGTGTAGTGAAGCTGAGTTCTGCTGCAGAAGAGCTGGTCATATACTTATACACAAATGAGAGAGCAATGGACCGCCATATACAGAACAAACAGTGGTTAACCATCACACTCTCACGTAAAAAATTAATAAGAATGTCAAGGACAGAACCTGGTGTTTTTACTGAATTGATGAGATCCGTGTCAAAAGCACATATTTTGATATCTTTATTGTTTCTTTCACAATTTTTCATGATTGAAAACGATTTTTTTATCCTGGTTCTGGTCAATTTTTGTTTGTTTTTTAAAGTTCTAACAGTAATACTTTTCAATTTCTTCCTTGGGATTGATGTACTCCTTGTTTTCAAACTTACTTACAAAATACCATGCCTTTATAATTTCACTGTAAAACAATTGTTCTTGTAAATTAAACTTATTTAGAGTAATACCAAGAGTAAACATGTTACTCTTACTCTAAATGTGTTTAGAGTAATTGATGTCGTTACTTGATACCTTTGACACATTTCTCCGGCTTTGTATGTACCTCACATTCCTTGTATCTAATTATGTCACTTAATGTAAGTTCAACATTCCAATTCAGTATTTTATAAAAGTGTATCTTTTTATGCTCTTTCAGATTCGTTGTCTTTGGAACATAGTAAAGCGAATTTTAAGTTTGCTTTAGTTTTAGTTTTTTTTTTTCAGTATTTTTTTATTTGTAAATTTCATTTTAAATTCTTTTGTATTTGATTATATATTACAGACATTTGATGTGGTAAACCATTCAAAAACAATCAATAAATTATTCTTATTGTAAGATTCTCGGATATTGGCGATGTTGGTTTAATTTGTATAGACAAAACCCACTTCTAAAAAAAGTAATTTACTTGTAAAACTAAATAAATACAAATTTGGATATTTGGATATCTATGTAGTTATCGATAGAGAATAATAACGGGTAATATATATCCATGTATTCCTTTTAACAACTCAGTGGCTCTTTTTTAATGCTCAGATTGTAAACAATTAAAAACTAAAACTTTTACTACTTTTATTTTATGCGTCACGACGTTGGGCTGATGAAACAGAGGAGTGGCCTGGTGAGTGCAGTGACACTTTCTGACATGTGGGTGTCGCTGCCGACACTCTGCAATCATGGCTGCCCAGGATGAGCTCAGTAAGTTTCTCTATGCGTTATTAGTATTAAATATATGGGAAATCATTTTATTCACGTTGTCAATGATAGAAACTAGAAAGAGTCCGCTTTATTAAAACTGTACGGCTGTTTTTGGTGTTTGAATAGAACAATGGTGATTTAAAAAAGGAAACATAAAGCATAGGTAGCGGTTTAGCTCTAGTGCTAACTGGAAGGCTAACGTCTACCGGAGGCCGTTTGCCCTGTCATGGTCAAAATTGAAACGAACATGTATGTTGTTAATGGGTTGTCGCGAACAAGACTTTTCACATGGGATTATGAACTTTAACAGTTGGTGGTATTTTAATCTCTTGAACATTGTGTCATTTGTAGCCAAGAACCATGTGTATGACAGGCAAACGATGAAATACGTGGATAGTGAGTTGATGGAGCTAGCTGGTAGATGAACATTGCCAGAGAATGAAGGCAGGGCAGTGGGATTGATGGTTATGGGAACTCGGCAGCTGAGAAGATTATAAGCACAACAGAAACACAAAGGGCTGACACTATGGTGGAGGTCGCAAGGTTGTTGTTTTTTTACACGTGTATATAAACAGCAGACAGGAGACATTTTCTCTAACAAAAGACCATTGCCAGGATATCAAGCTCAAGAATTAAACAAAGTGGTATAAATTTTCTCTTTGAATCACAGATCAACTGGAACGTGTGTTCCTCCGTCTGGGCCATGCAGAAACAGACGAACAACTACAAGACATTATCTCCAAGTTCCTTCCCCCTGTGCTCCTTAAACTCTCCAGTGTTCAAGAGGGTGTGAGAAAGAAAGTAAGAACGTGTACATTCTGTTTGTCTTGATGAAAGAACAACAGGAACTGATTCGGCTGTATGTGACTACCACTAGCAGGAATGTTTCTAAAAATGACACTGTTATTTACAGCCATAGATGGAATAACACAGTAGTTATTAATAGGAGTTACCTCCTGTTAATAACTTTGATTATCTGGGTAAAAAATATTAAATTACGTCACAACATCAGTGAACATTACTATGAATGTGCCAATGTTTTATTTCATGCAAGACTAATGACTGCAAAGGTTGTATCTTAATGAATTCCTTTGGTTTCTGTTTTAGGTGATGGAGTTATTGGTCCACTTGAATAAGAGAATAAAAAGCCGACCTAAGATTCAGCTACCAGTAGAAACTCTCCTTGTACAGTACCAAGACCCAGCAGCTGCTTCATTTGTCACGGTATTTATTTATTAAATTCTTATGCATTCAGGTTGTCTTTATGTTAAGACAGCAGATGTGATTCTTAAGTGTGTTTATTTTATAGAACTTTACCATCATCTACATCAAAATTGGTTACCCACGTCTTGAGGTAGGAAAGCAGTGTGAGTTAGCCCCCACCCTCCTTACTGCAATGGAGGGCAAACCACAGCCACAACAGGACAGGTGAGGAAAAATATATTTTTTAGTTTTTCCCGATTTCTAAAAGTATTTAGAAATCCTAAGTTCTCTTTAATGGACCTAACAGAATAAATATCTTTTGTGCTCTCTCTCCTAGCTTGATGCACCTGCTGATACCCTCGCTTTACCATATGAAGTATCCTGCAGACACCAGCAAGACTTCAGTTCCCTTTAACCTAAGTGAACGGCCAAAGACAGTACAGCTGCTTCTGGAGTTTATGTTGGATGTTTTACTGATGCCTTACGGGTGAGTTTTTTTTCTTTGTGGTTTAATTTTTTTAGAAATCTAATGTATGAAAATTGTATGATTACCAAGGCTAACAAGAACATACTTCTCAATTCTGTAGGTTTGTACTTAATGAATCTCCAACACGACCAGCACCTGCGTCTTCTCAGGGTTCTTCAGAGGGGTCAGTGACCACAAGTAGCCAGTGCCTTCCCCAGGCTCCCCCAGGTATGAGTGTTTATGCTGCCAAGAGGGTGATTGGAGAAGCTCAGTGGACTGCCGAGCAACTGGAACAGGTAAAATGCCAAACTTAAAAAAAACTTTTTTCTTCTCTGTTCTGAATGGTTGTGCAGTTAAATCCTTTGTTAATTTTTGACAGTGTAAACTGGGCATAGTGAAATTCATTGAAGCAAAGCAGGTTCCAGAAGTTGAGACTGTAGTTCACCTGGTGGTGGCGTCCAGCGACACTCGGCATAGCGTTGCCACAGCAGCTGATCTTGAGCTAAAGAGCAAACAGAGGTACATATAACACCTGCGATAAATCACCTAATACCTACGTGATAGTGAATTAATCTACTCAATATATTTTATCAGGTATATTGGTCCAAGTTTATACCTATGTCTAGGATGAAATTATTATTATTTATTTACATTTTTAAATGAAAAATGTTTCTGTGCTTCAGCAGCCTTTCATTTTTCTTTTGCAGCATTATCGACTGGAACAACCCACTGATTATCAACAAGATGTACAAGGTGTATCTTGGTGATATCCCCCTTAAATCCAAGGTGTGTGCATTAACCTACATTTATTTTGAAATATATCTTTGATTTAAAAGTAAAACTCGGTATGTGAATATCAATGTGTGGCTGAATGTTCTGTCACCAAGGGTGGAAATGTGAAGCAAGAGTTGAAGCATGAACCTGTGAGTACCAGAGTCAAACTAAAAATCCTGCCGCATCTCCTACGGTCCCGCTTGGCTGCAGAGTGCTTTCCAGCTAATATTCAGGTACGGTTTATTCACACTTGTGCTTTGTTTAGTGATTTCACATTATTAATATTTTAAAGTCAAATCACAGTAGGTGTCTTTTTTTATTTTAGGTCGTATACGATGGTCTTTTTGGAGCAAACACAAACAACAAACTGCTGTCTCTCACTTTGCAGTTCGTTCATCACATTTGCATGGTGTAAGAATTACAGATTCACTTTCTTCTGTATCCACACCTTTCTCAAATGTTGCTCTAACATAAAAAAACATTGTGTTTTTAGGTGTCCTGACACTAATAAGCCATTAGGGCTTATGCTGCTCAATGGTCTCACCAAGCTTATCAATGAATACAAGGAAGTAAGACAGCATTAAAAACCAACTCTGTTATTAATTCCGTCCAGTTTGACTGTGTTGCACCAATTGACACAACTTTGTTCTTTGCAGGACCCAAAGCTACTGTGTGTTGCTTACTCTGCAGTTGGGAAGTTGTCAAGGTAATTTTTTTTTATTTTATTATTAAGCACAGACCTGTTATGTTATGAACTGTGACAAATAAAAAATATTCTAATTCTCTGTCTTTTCCTTTAGTCGGATGCCTCAATTGTTTACGAAGGATATTGCACTGGTCCAACAGTTTTTTGACTCCATGTGCAAGGTATGCAAACAATTACAATTAATGTGGCAATTGGATAAACCATCATCATTAATTACTGAACTAGTAAAATTTCATTTAGCTGTTATTTGTACTTTAAAATATTTTATTTTGCATTGCTTACATTTTTATTATAGGAGGAGCCTGATGTGCGCCTGGCCATTCAGGAGGCTTTATCAATGATGGTTGGAGCTTATGCTAACCTACAGGGGGCACTGCTCAATCTGATGGAGGCACTGGTCGCTGCCTATATTGGAAAGGTAGCAAACACAAAAACACAGACTAAAGTCGTGGTGTTTTTTTTTTTTCTTTAGAAATCAGGTTAAGTTTACATTTGACATTCCTGCCCCAACAGCCGGAGGTGCAGGTTCGCCAAGTAGCCATGAAGTTTGTCAGCACCGTTTTTGCTTCTGATCATGTGCCATCAAGATATCTGCTGTTGCTGGCTGCTGGAGATCCGTGAGTCATACATTTTAATCTCATTGATCTGTGTACGTGCAGCGTTCATGAAACCTAAGGAACATTTGTCTCATGTTCTATAAAGTTGGTTGATTAATGTTTTGAAATGTTTTTATTGATTTGATTTTTAGGAGAGAGGAGGTGTCAGGAGAGGCCCAGAGGGTTTTGAGAGCCATTCCCACCAAGAGTTCAGAGAAGGAGGGACCAAAGCCTATGCCCTCATTTCCTGAAATGGTAGCATATGTTCAGGAGAAGGTAAGATATAAACATGTTTAATATTTAGATCAGGCAATGGATTCTAGGCTTTTTTGTGTGGCAAAAAAATAAGTTTCTTTTAATATTACACTGGTAGGCAGCTCAAAGGATCAAGACTCCAGCAAAGTACATTGTTGGGACCTACACCATTCCTTTTAACCCGTCTGCATTTGCGGAGGTATATATGTGACAACTACACTTTTTCAAATCTCCTTCTTGTCTGTGAAAAAAGTTATTAATTCATCCAGAGCCCACTTTTTCGTTACTGACCTAATTGTTGTTTTTCAGATTGTGCTTTATCTGAGGATGTGTTTAGCTCACAGTGCAGGGGCCACACTCATGTCCACACGCTTGGCAGACATGCAGGACGACGCCCCGGCCATCGGCCGCTACGTCCACACCCTGCTGTCCTCTGATCCCCTGCCACCTATTTCCAAAGGATCTGAGGTCAACCCCATCCATGTCTACATGGATCTGTTGCAGCAGCTGTTGACCGCCGTTGGAGGTGATTATTAACCAGTATTACCAGTATTTTTACACTCGGATTTATTCCAATTATTTCCTGAAATTTTATTACTTAACAGGAATCCCAGTCATGTACTGTCTGCTGGAGGTTGTGTCTGTCTGCCCAGAGAAACTTGCTCCAAGATTTTTCAATAAAATCGACTGGATTAAAGTGAGTATTTCACCGCATGTTCACAGAAGGTCATTTTCTGACAGTTTTATATCGATTTGGTTGCCAGTCTCTGATCTGAATTCAGATTAATCTGGAGTATTGTGTATTTGAGTTTATCATCAATATTCGTGTTAAATGGAGAAAGGCAGGACGATCTGGAGGAGAATGCAGTAGACAACCACAAATAATTGTATGTGTATTATCTTTCCTCTGCTGATTTTTCTGATTTGACTATGTCAGACTAACGGTGGCTGCAAAATGTAATAGAGCATTGTCAAAAATAAAGGTTTCCATACTAATTTATGATTGCCCTGAATCCAGGAGGGACACGCTGTATTTATAAGACTTCAACATTGTAAGATTTTCTTTCAACACTTCTGCCTTATTTGACAGAAAAAATCAGAATGTCAGGAGAAAAGTATTTCAGGACACATTGACTGTGTCTAAGCTGAGACCATTTGCACTAATTGACAACATCCTTCCAGGGTCTGATGAACACAAATAAGGAAGACATGAGGGAGTTGGCGGCTCAGCTTTACGCTGTGGTGGTGTCCACAATGACTGGCAACGAACTGCAGACAGCTGTCCAAAACTTGGTCAAAACCACAAAGGACAGTCATGTATGTTACTGTATCTTTCTTTTTTTTATTGCTTTCTGCCTTTGAAACGTTTTGACCTTCTCTTCATACTTGTCTTTATTCTTGAACCCAAGAATCCTGAGACTCAGCACGGTGCTGTTCTGGCTCTGGGTTACATGGTGGGAAGGTACATGGGCAAGAAGAAAGCTCTGTCTTGCAGTGACTCCACTCCTAACAAGGGACAGAAAATGAGGGATTCTTCACAAGAAGAGGATGCACTTGTTTCCATGGCAACCAAGACAATTGGTAGGATGTATTTTATGTAACAATGTCTTGCAGATAGGATAACCTCTAACTATTTAGACATCACATCATTTGTTTTTGTTTATGAAAAAATAATCTGTTCTGATCTGCTTGTGATTATTTACATTTTTTTTGTTAAACTTTCTGTTTTCTAACACAATTTTCGTAAATTACTTACTTCATTATAGGGCTTTATTAAAAGATTAAATGTTTTTTAAAACCAATTTCTCCTTCTAAAACTATAAAGCCACTACATAAGACTTGTCAAACTGTCCATACCTCCAAAAGACAATCTGAACCCATTTCTGTGTTCGTGTTTTCCTTTAGGTTCCTTCCTGGACAATAGCAGTCCACTTCTTGCAGTGGCAGCTTGTACAGCTTTAGGGGAAATAGGGAGAAACGGCTGTTTGCCAATCCCAGCAGAGGGTGAGGGCTTGACCAAACTCTTCATTGTGGACAACCTTGTGGCTCGCATCCCCTCTGGCAAAGAGACCACAAAGGTAACAGAAGGAAGTTACTTTGGTGAATATTAGAGTGCTTCTGAAGCAGGGTACACTGTGTCTTAAGCCTTGTTTACTTTTTTTGGTCCAGATGAAAGAGAGATTAATACAGACTCTTGGTAACCTACCAGTGGGAGACGGTGATTTCCCTCACCAGAAAAGGTTACTGCAGGGACTCATGGATTCTGTAGAGGTGAGAACAGCACACTGACAACAGAGTAGAAGTATTATTTCACTCAGTTATTTTTTTGAGTAATAGGTTATCCCTACATTTCATAATAAAATGTTTTTTTTCAATGTAGGCGAAGCAGGTGGAGCTACAGTTTACTGTCGGTGACGCAATCACCAGTGCAGCCATAGGCACCAGCTCTGTAGCTGCCAGAGACCCATGGACCTGTACTGAGGACCAGTACAGTCCACCAACTAGTGAGTACAATCCACCCATGTTACCCATGTTGCTTTATTAGAAATTCCTGATATTAAATCTAATGTTTTTTCCAAATAAATGGTGTTTCTGAAGTAGTCGCCATGTGTTATTTTGTAGATATAAAAAATAACAATGTGGTTCCCTGGGTCCTCAACTCCATCCTGGCCAAGTACATACCCAGCCAGAACCCACATGTCCGACAGGCAGCCTGCATCTGGCTGCTCTCCCTGGTGAAGAAACTCAGCCAAGACAAGGAAATCTTGGTGGGTAGAAATGCAACGATTATTCATTATAGTTTTATTAAGCTCCATGTACAAATTGTCATATTTATAATAAAGGTGCATCAAGTCACATTTGACACTCCTGTCATCTTTACAGTCCAAGTTAAAGGACATTCAGGTGGCATTCATCTCAGTACTTTCAGATCCCGATGGTAAGGCTGAGCTTCACTGTTTAATTTGCTGATTTTGTTCGAGACTTTGCTCTGTGTCCAAAATAATTCTTAATCAGTCACATGTTTTGGATTTTTTTTTTTCCAGAGTTGAGTCAGGATGTTGCATCTAAAGGACTTGGTTTGGTTTATGAGATGGGAGGAGAGGCTGACCAACAGGAACTTGTCTCGACCCTGGTGGAAACACTCATGACAGGGAAAAGGTGAGTGGTGTAACAATACAGTAAAGACGTTGTCCATTTTACTGGGACAGTGTTAATCTGATCAAACACACTGAAATGTTTGATAATGAAAATAAGTGCATGGTTGTTTCATGTCGTGTTTCATGAACAGAATAAAGCATGCTGTGTCTGAAGATACAGAGGTGTTCCAGGGAGATGGTTTGGGGAAAACACCTGATGGGTGAGTAGCATTGTCTTAAATACTGACGTAGAAGTGCCTCTGAAATTACTTCAAATCAAACAACCTAAACAAGGACCAAAGAGACTCAGAAAAACAATCTAATGCAACACCAGCGGTGTCAAACTCGTGGCCCGAGGACCATTTGTGGCCCACGGAACAGTATTTTGCGGCCCCCACCTTGATGTGAAAGTTGAATTTATAATAATATTTTAATAGATTTGTTCTCCACATTTTTGTGGTAAAGCTGCAGTCTCTCTGGTTCAGTGTTGTATTTCACAGAATTTATGGGAAACTCATTCTTTTTGTTACATTTTTACTTTTTTATTGAACAGATTCCCTGCTCTTCACTGTGCATTCTGACTGCACTCTTTTGAGGAGGACAATGACATAGTTCTGAAATGCATTGTAAATTATATCATTGAAAAAAGATCGAGTTGCTGAACACATGTTTCATAATCTGCTTCTTTAGTAGCAAAAAAATAGGCACCATATTGCAGGAAAAAACTGTCTCTAAGATCCACCAATATGCTACTGATACAGCAATCACAAATGCAGGCTTCTCATTTACTAAATATAATTTATCCTGCACTTGTTTTTCACACTGTCAATGTAGTTAAGATGAAAAAAACTCTTATGTCTGTTCTATGTTTCTGATGTTGTTAAACCAGATTTTTTCTTTATTTGTTTCCTGCAGCCACAACCTTTCCACTTATAAAGAGCTGTGTTCTTTGGCCAGCGACCTCAACCAACCAGATCTCATTTACAAGTTCATGAACTTGGCTAATCACCATGCCATGTGGAACTCACGCAAGGTATCATGTTGTATCAGCTTCGTCACCATGTACCAGCGCAGCTTTTTTTGTCTTCTGACCTATTTTTTTCCCCCGCTCCTCAAAGGGAGCAGCTTTTGGCTTTCACATAATTGCTGCTAAGGCGGGGGAGCAGCTGGCTCCATTCCTGCCACAGCTCGTGCCTCGTCTGTACCGCTACCAGTTTGACCCCAACCTGAGCATCCGCCAGGCTATGACCAGCATCTGGGATGCCCTGGTCACTGATAAGACCCTGGTACGACTAAACAACGAAAAACCAAATAAATTTGTGAAAACATGCATATAAAACCTCTCAAGGCCCGCAACTGAATATGCGTGTGTTTTTTGGGTTGCTTTATCAAAGGTGGACAAATATCTCAAGGAGATTCTGCAGGACGTCATCTCCAACCTGACCAGTAACACATGGAGAGTACGGGAGTCCAGGTACAGCAACAGCATGAACTTTCATATTTTCATACACTTACAATATAGATTACCTTATACTTCTGTCTTCTCTACTGCTGAACATTTGTAAAAAAAAAAAAAAAAAAAAAATGTATAAATGAGATACGGTTGATTTTTATATATATATATGTATACATATATGTATGTGTGTATATATATATGTATACATATATGTATATATGTATACATATATGTATGTGTATGTATATATGTATGTGTATGTATGTGTGTGTATATATTTGTGTGTATGTATATATGTGTATATTTGTGTGTATGTATGTATATATGTGTATATATGTGTGCATGTATATATGTGTATATATGTGTGTATGTATATATGTATATATGTGTGTATGTATATATGTGTATGTATGTATATATGTGTATGTGTATGTATGTATGTATATATGTGAATATATATGTTTATATGTGTGTATATATGTTTATATGTATATTTATCTATAGATACATATATATCTACATATATGCATTATATATCCATATATTTTTAATTTCAGTCATGTAACAGTTCGTTGGGCTCGTTGCTCATTACCGTGTCATTTCATCACTCCTCCATTTCTTCTCTCAGCTGCCTGGCCCTGAATGATCTGATTCGTGGTCGCCAGGCTGACGACCTTATTGACAATCTTGCAGAAATGTGGGAGACACTGTTCAGAGTGCTTGATGACATTAAGGTAGAGATAAGGTTTAATATCAGCGTAACTTTTCAAATCCAACTTCTCTGACTGATGATCTCCAATCCAGGAATCGGTCAGGAAGGCTGCAGACTTGGCACTGAAGACACTCAGTAAGGTACGTTTTTTTTCTTCTGTCACTTGTTTGCACCTGCAGTAATCGCATGTGATTAAGTGTCTTTGAGGTGAAAATTCTTCTTCAACTGTTTGCAGGTGTGCATTCGTATGTGTGAATCCACCGGCTCTGCAGCCCAGAAAACAGTGGCCGTGATGTTACCCACTCTGCTGGAGAAAGGCATAGTCAGCAACGTTGCAGAAGTCCGTGCACTCAGGTATTGACGTCCCTCTGCAGAAGGTTCTACTTTATCTTTCTGTCCTTCAGTTACTTGTGAAAAAATGTGTAAATGTAACTAAAAACTTCCTTTTTTTATGACAAATATTTTCATGTATTTTTTTATTTATTTCTTATTTTTCACACATCTACATATTTATCCATGTTAAATCATTCGCACCATTACTTATTAATTGCAATGTTTTAAACCTTCATCAGCCTCTATGTGCTGCTCATGGCATCATTAAGTTATTTTAGTTACAAAAAAATACCAAGACATGATTCTGTGTCTCCTTATTCATCCTGTGCATTTTTCCTCTATGATTTTCTGTCTCCAGCATCCAGACCTTGGTGAAGATCAGTAAAACCGCTGGTGTGAGACTGAAGCCTCATGCTGCTCGTCTCATCCCAGCTCTGCTGGAGGCTCTCAGCACCCTGGAGCCACAGGTTCTTAACTACCTCAGCCTCAGAGCCACCGAGCAGGAGAAGGTAAACTCCACTGACTAAAAACAATTCATAACAGAAACATATGTGGAGGTTTATCATTGATTAAAAAAAAAAAATACTTTGTTGTTGTTTGTCACATCAGAGTGCCATGGATGCTGCCAGACTAAGTGCTGCCAAGTCTTCTCCAATGATGGAGACTATTAACATGGTAAAATTGGCCTAGTCGTCAATATTTTTTATTATAAAAGGAGTCAAAGTGAAGAGTTTTCTTGATGACAAAACTCTTAAAAACTACACAGAAACGTGATGTGATGTTTTATAAAGGTTTGAGTTTTGTGTGTTTTTGTCTTTTTGAACAGTGTCTGCAGCATCTTGATGTTTCTGTGCTGGGGGAGCTGGTCCCCAGGCTGTGTGAGCTGCTGAAGAGTGGGGTCGGCCTGGGAACAAAGGTGATCAACTCACACTGACCTTTACTTATTGTGCTAATACCATTTTCTACGAAATATTGTGTTACATAGTATTTTCATGTATGAAGACTCCGTAATAATGATATCTTTAGGTTCGAGAAAGAGAGAAATGCCATAAATTGTTATATGGGAAATGGCAAGGACAACACAGAGGGCACAGAAAGCAAAAAAAAAATACTAGGGATACAAGATATGAAATATATACAAAAATATAAACTTAATATTTTGATGGCCAAAAAAACGTCTCTTTCTGTCTTTTTCTTGTAGGGTGGCTGTGCCAGTGTGATAGTGTCACTCACCGTGCAGTGTCCTCAAGACCTCACCCCATATTCAGGTAAAACACAAAAGTTTTTTTAAATAATTTTTTTTAGATCTGAGAATTTTATTGATTTTTGTAAGAATTGTCACCTGATGTCTGAGGTTTCTTTTTTTTTTTTATGGTATTTTAAGGTAAACTGATGAGCGCCCTGCTCAATGGTGTCCATGACAGGAGCACTGTTGTCCAGAAAGCTTATGCCTTTGCACTGGGTCATCTGGTCAGAGTGAGTTTCAATAATACAATCCTATTAAACACCAAACCGTAATCTATGTTGCTTCAAGTATTTGACAGTAATGTCTTTTTTTTTTTGTCTCCCAACAGTCTGCAAAAGACAGCAGTGTGGAAAAACTACTACTGAAACTCAACACCTGGTACTTGGAAAAAGAAGGTAACAAAAAAAAGAAATGTAATAAACATATAAGTGTATATTCTGTGTGTGGACTAAACCAGTGTTCCCCAACACTATTTGAACCATGGACCGGTCAAACGTCTGGAATTTTTTTTGCGGTCTAAATACAACTAATAAAAATGTAACGTTCACCATAAAAGTGGCATTTTTTGAACATCTTCTGGACACTCACTAGGGGACCTGGTCCTTTATCAAAACACTTTTTTGCGTCTAATAATATATAAAACATAAATTGTGTTAAGCTGAGCATCATCTCTCTGCGGCCCGGTACCACTTGCCCCATGGACCGGTACCGGTCCACGGCCCGGTGGTTGGGGACCCCTGGACTAAACAACTAACCCACCTTCGCTCTCTCTCACCGTCAGAGCCAGTGTACAAGTCTTCATGTGCACTGACTGTCCACGCCATCAGCCACTACAGCCCTGATGTGTTGAAGGGCCATGCTGGTGTGGCTCTGCCCCTGGCCTTCCTGGGGATGCACCAGGCTGCAGGCCCCGAGGAGGAGACAGGAGAGAGTCACGACGCTACGCTGTGGTCTGAGGTGTGGCAGGAGAACGTCCCAGGTGATTCCAGTGGAGCTTCTTATTTGTACTGTGTTTTCATGACCATAAGGAGCACTGTACTAAAAGGTGCAGTCTCAGTTATCTGTGTCATTACTATATTTAACACACATATAGGGCACACCTGATCATAGGGCTCGGGTTTTATATACAATCCACGCCCACACTTGCCCCTTTATCGTTCTCATGGTGTCCTCTACCACGTCCGCCTTACAACAACACACACAAGTGTGCTATTTTAAAAAAAAAAAAAAGAGCGGAAGCTAAATAACGCCCACACTTGCCCCTTTACCGTTCTCATGGTGTCCTCTACTAGGTCCGCCTTACAACAACACATATAGGATGCACTATAGGGCACGGTGCACATTTTGGAGAAAATCTAAGACTTTTATGTGCACCTTATAGTCGTGAAGATATGGTACATGTAAAGTGTGATAAAAAACAGTTCCTGATTAACCGGTTCCTGGGTTGCTTGGAACATTGAAATAATCTATTTTATGTGGTAAATGTTTGCCAGGAGTATGGGATTAATTGCATGGAAACTTAGGAATAGTAAGGGATTGAAAAAACATTTTGTTAGTCACTATGAAAAAAATAAATTTTGTATATTAGTGGAACACCAAGAAAAGTTGACAGGACAGCAGGTAGATTTCCACTTTACACCTGATTTTATTTACCAATTGGAGAGCTTATTAAAATGCTCTAACTTTCAATTAACCTAGTATAAAATTGTTGGAATGATTTTGGATGTAATTTTGATGACTGTGTTTTTCTTTTTCAGGAAGTTTTGGAGGTATCCGACTGTACATGACGGAGCTCATCACCATCACGCAAAAAGCTCTTCAGTCCCAGTCGTGGAAGATGAAGGCTCAGGGAGCTGCCGCCATGGCAACCGTTGCTAAGGAGCAGATTGGATCCTTAGTGGCACCACACCTCGGTTTGGTGCTGTCGGCTTTATTGCAGGGACTTTCTGGACGCACATGGGCGGGCAAGGTGAAGTTTACTGCTCACACCAGACCAAAGATGTAAATATTTAGTGTCGCTTGACATTTTCTGTATTTTTAGGAGGAACTATTGAAGGCAATTGGGTCAGTTGTGTCTAAATGCAGGTGAGTTTAAGACCAGAAACTGTGATTGACCATCAGGTTACACCCGTCTACACTGATTCTCCTTGGGGTGTCGCAGTGTGGAGCTGCAGAAACCCTGTGCAGGTCAGCCCACTGTTTCTGAGGTGCTGGACGTTGTGCTGAAGGAATGTCGTAAGGAGAGCTTGGTTTACAAGATGGCTGCTCTGCGCTGTGCCGGAGACGTTCTCCAGAGCAGTCAGGAGGACAGATTCAGTCAAGTAGCGGAAATCATTTTCCCCATGATCAAGAAGGTAAATGACTTCCCTTGAGTTTGACAGTTGTGAGACACAGATTGAGTCCTAAAGACGGTGTCATCTCGCAGAGCTGTCCAGGGAGCGGCGGCGCCTCACCCAGGTCTCTGGAGGAGGAAGACGACGCTGATAGGAAAGAGAAGGAGTTGAGGACTGATGCTTTGCTTTGTGCCTTTGAGACTCTTGGAAAGACCTGGCCTCAGGCCCCACAGACTCAGGGTAGGAGTTTTATTTTCACTACACTTATTGAAAATAGTGTTACTGTATATGACTTGACATTTTTAACATAATAATCTGTGAAAATGACTTTCTGTTACCCCTTTTTGGGGCTGTTTGTCAATTTTAGTGGAGCAAACATAGTTATTAAAAAGGCTACTAATGCTAATTGTGTGTATGTGTTTGTGCAGCTTCTTTCCAGGTGGAAGTGTGTAGTCTGATGTGTGAAAAGTTGAAACAAAGTACTTGGAAAGTGCAGCTCACCGTACTGCAGTGTATGAAGGCCTACTTCCAGGGGTGAGGAGAGAGAAATCTAAAATCTAAAAAGACTTTCTTGTTTCTTTTCTCCTCTTTGGTTCAATCGGTACTGACACTGTTGATGTTTGGTGGTCTCCAGGTTATTGTTGTTAGAGAAGGGCAACGAAGATCCCACCACACTGGCACAGATTCTAACAGAGACCTGTGCAGGACTCACCTATCCTTTAGGTACTAGACTCTCACTCATCCTAAAAATGTTTTATATGAAATAATGGATGCCGTTTAATTTATTGTGTTGTTCTGACTATGAAGAAAACAAAAGCTACTCCTCTGTGAGGACGGAGGCTCTGTCAGTCGTAGATCTGATTGTGAAAAGAACCGGAGGTGAGTGGCTCCTTTTCAAGGTTGTTAGAAAATATATTTTTGTTCAGGAAAATTTTAGTACTTTGTGTTTTCTAAATGCATAAAATTGATGTCTTCATTATATTTCAAGATTATACTTTTTTTTTTATTTTCTGCCTTCTGTGCTCTAAAGCAGTGGTCCCCAAACACTGGGTTGGGGACCGGTACCAGTCCGTACGTGAATTGGTGCCAGGCCACAAAGAACTTTATTCATATCCATATCAACAAAATGACTTAACAATAGAATGGCTAGAATTCCATCATCAACAATGCAACTATATTTTATTTTCTCAGTGAAGACAACAATAAACTCTGAGTCATTGATACAAGATTCTAATTTTTTATACCGGTCTGATAGCAGAAAGTTCTAGGCTGTGTTCACTTGAGAAATCCTTGTTGTGCCCATGCACAGTTAATTTGGGTAGGAAGATTTTATAGGTAGGAAAATATTTCAGAACACCGGAAATTTAATTTTATTAAGGGGTATTTATCTGACACAACTTAAGGACTGGTTTGTGGCGCAAAAAGAATTTGGGGAACACTGCTCTAAAGCAGTATTTGAGTAGTCAAAAATGAAATTGTCTTCAACAGGACTTGTTGATTACATTTATGATTTGATATGTGTGTAAACAGAGAGCCAACAATGGGACTGTGTGTCCGTGAAGAGCCGGGAACAGCTGCAGCGTTCACTGTCGACCCTGCAGTCTGACAACAGACCTGAGCTGAAGGACAAGGCCCAGGAGCTAAGGAGACACATTCAGAGTCAACCCTGAACATACGCTCACTCTGACCACCAAATACGTCCAGCTACTGAGTGCAGATTGAGAAAAAAAAAAAAAAAAACCCACAACTACTGCTTTTAACTTCTGTCATCCATCTTAGCCATATTTCCAATTCCAGCGTTCACTGTCGACCCTGCAGTCTGACAACAGACCTGAGCTGAAGGACAAGGCCCAGGAGCTAAGGAGACACATTCAGAGTCAACCCTGAACATACGCTCACTCTGACCACCAAATACGTCCAGCTACTGAGTGCAGATTGAAAAAAAAAAAAACCCACAACTACTGCTTTTAACTTCTGTCATCCATCTTAGCCATATTTCCAATTCTCCTTAAGAGCGCTTTTTGCTGAAACAGTTCTCTTTCAGAACCACTATTTACAAACTTCTCCGTTGGTGCATTTAGCATTCATATTTCCAGATGGACCTGAAGTACATGGCCAAAAGTGCCATAAACTTGGAGACATAGGAAAAACTATTATGGGTTTAATACTATTATAATGTGTTTGGTTCATATAAATGGTCAGTAAAATAAAATGATAATAAATGGCATTTAAACCAGTCTGTTATGTTTATGGACATTATGTATCCCCCAAACTGGGGACTTTGACTACTGCTGTGGTTTTACTGATCATTAAAATATTACTACAATTGGTTATCGCAGGAGTTGCATGCCCTGAAAATTGCATTGTTACTGCTGTTTGCACAGTGACAAAATAAAAGAGTCAAGCGTATTTTGTGAAACCTTGAAAACCATTGAGACGCTGCTGTTTGGTCCAAAAATTGTGCTGTAGCTGTTTGAAATTGTCCCTGTTGAAATAAAAACCACCTTATTAATTTGAATACAAGTTTTTTGTGAAGGTATTTTGTATGTCGTTCAAGGTCAATAGAGTACACGCAGTTAACGCAAACATGCAACTTTTTATCTAACCCTGCAGATGGTGCTATAAATACACTTGGAAATCCTGGACCACTTGGTGTAACTTTTTTTTTCTTTTCTAAAAATATTTTAGAGCTGTGCTGCAAAACCTGGCAGGATAAAACAAAAGTAATACTGATTTACAATTGACCTAATTTATTTATTAAAATAAAAACATATGCCATTTGAAGCTAGACAGTATAGACAAAAGATAAAAACATGTAAAATACAAGAATGTAAGTGATACACAAAGAAAAGAATGAAAGATCAAAGTGACAGATCGCATACAAACAGAGGCCATGAGGAGTAAACACAGTTGTTTAGATAGAAATACTTTTTGCTGTACTGTGATTATAGTGAAGGTTTTCTAAAAAAAAAAAAAAAAAAATTTTGCTGCTTTATAGTTTCATGATTAGCTGATAACCTTTTTGTTCCTCTTGTCCTTCTGACGAGCCTTGTCCAGGCCTTTCTGGGGAATGTTGGTGTCACACTGGCTGAGTGCCGACCGCGTCACTGTGGACATGCCGTCCACAAACTTTGTCTTGAACAGGACGTTGGCGTTGGTGAACATGCCGTCCTTTAGTGACACAACTACAAACTGCAAAAGGCCAAAAAAAAAAACCAACAACTTATAAGCAATTTGTTTTATTTTTTCTTCTTATTTTTTTTAAATGTTTCAAAGTTATATTGACCTGTGAGTGTCTGAAATGACTGCGCAACATTTGCCCAATGTTTTGTGTGTGAGAAAGATCCAGAGCAGCATCCACCTCATCCAGGATGTAGATCGGAGCTGGTTTGAACAGCAACATGGCCAGAATGAGAGACAGGGCCACCAGTGACCTGAAACAAGTAGAGGAGGGGTGTCCAACTCAGTCTCACAGTGGGCCAGACCGAATATTTATTGAGAAATAAACTAAATATTTCTGCTTTGTCTGGATAGTAAATGCAGGGGCAATGCTAGGTCCTCCTAGCAAGATATCGCTATCAATAACCCTATCAATTATAGCAGCAAAAAAAAAAAAGATTAAATGTTGATTTTTGGGAACATTGAATCTGAAACAGCTGCATAATATTATCAACACATGAAAAAATAAAACACACATCAGTAGTATTTTTCTTTGTCTGTAGCCTTCCGAGCCTTTTAATGCTTTTTTTTTTACAGACCTACAAAGAAAACCCCAAAAAGTCTGCTATAACAAAGACCATTCCCTAATACTACAAATCCTGCCTATATATAAGGCCCATAGACGGGCGGGAGGGTGAACTTTAGCACATAAAGTTCCTTGCGGCCCTAATATAATTACATTGTGGGCCAGATTTGGCCCCGGGCCTGAGTTTGACACCTGTGGGGTAGAGTGTGTTTACAACAGAATTTGAACACTCTCAGAAAGCCTATAATCTTATCAGTATAAGTATCCATCCGTGTCCATGAACAAAACACAGGACGGTCAGTCACTCAAAAAGTACTGACCTCTGTCCTCCGCTTAGCTCACTGAGGTTCTCCTTCCAGGTGTTGCCCAAAGCCACCTTGAACTCAAGGCCCTCCAACACACCGCACCCCTGTGGGGGGGCCAGCTTGGCATTGGCCCCTGGCAGCAGAGTGGAGAAAATGGAGCCAAAGTCTTTATTCACCTGTAGAGAGAGACAGACAGTGATTTAACGAAAGCATTTTTATCAAGGCAAAAAAAAATCTAAAATTGTCTTAAAACAGAAACACACCTTCTGCCAGGCCATGTTCAGAGCTTCATTCTTCTTCTGGTCCAACTCCTTGATAGTCTGTAGGATTTTTTCTTTGTCGTTTTCCACGATCCTCTTCTTTTTCATCAGGTCGTTGTACTGTTGGACAAGACAGATGTTCAGTATGGACAAAATTGATCAGACCGAGCTTCAAAATCGCTGCCGTCCACCTCCCCTCACCCTCTCCTCCGCCTCATTCAACATGTTCATCGCCCTCTTGTTGATGTTCCTCTCCAACTTGGCGGTGGTCTCCTCCAGCTTCTTCAGCCGTTGTCCGGCCTCACGAGGGTTGTTGGTCTTGAAGTCGTAGGAGGTGTTCGGTTGACCGAAGAAGTGGCGCTCTGACTGGATCCAGTCGTGTTCCTCCAGCATCCGAGTCACCTGAGGACAGGAAACGGAAGAGAGCAAAGCCATTCAGGGAGACCAAATTCAAGGGTATGAAGAAAAGAATGGAAAGAACTGACGTGAACTTTTGCTAGTACCTTGTCGGCAGCATCCTGGCTGTCTTTGCGGTGTTTATTAATGTTGTGCTCCAGTTCCTTAATCTTCAGCTGTAATTCATTGTTTTGCTCCCTCATCTTATTGGCCTCAGTGCTTTTCCCCTGGGTGGACAACATACAGTATACAATTATAATAACTGTGGGTTTGACACATCGTAAGAGAGAGACAGGAAGTCTCAAAATACAAATCAATCATGAGACATGATCTTTGTTCGTCTTGTCCCTTTTTCTCAGGGGTTGCCACAGCGAGTCAACAGTTTCCATCTCACCCTGTCCTCTGTATCCTCAACTCTAACTCCAGCCACCTCCATGTCTTCCATGAATCTCCTCTTTGTCTCCTACCTGGTAGCTCCATCTCTAGGATCATTCCTCCACTGGCCCTCCTCTGAACATGTCCAAACCATCTCAATCTGTCTTCTCTAGCTTTTTCTCCAAACCTTCCTGTCTGTCTTGTCCCTCTAATCACATCATTCCTGATCCTGTCCATCCCTGTCTCTCCTACAGAGAATCTCGGCATCTTTAACTCCTCCACCTCCAGCTCTGTCTCCTGTCTTCTACCTATTCCTAGTGTCTCTAAACCATACATCATGGCTGGTCTCACAACTGTCCTGTAAAGAAGTCATAAGACATGATACACATGATATTTTTATTTCTTAAAAAAAAAACAAAACAAAAAAAAGTCACCTTGAGTTCTTTGTCTTGAGATGTGTATAAGAGACAGGTATCCATCCGTGTCCATGAACAAAACACAGGACGGTCAGTCACTCAAAAAGTACTGACCTCTGTCCTCCGCTTAGCTCACTGAGGTTCTCCTTCCAGGTGTTGCCCAAAGCCACCTTGAACTCAAGGCCCTCCAACACACCGCACCCCTGTGGCTGTCTCTTATACACATCTAGATGTGTATAAGAGACAGCGCTCACTCTGACCACCAAATACGTCCAGCTACTGAGTGCAGATTGAGAAAAAAAAAAAAAAAAACCCACAACTACTGCTTTTAATAATACACATGATATTTTTATTTCTTAAAAAAAAAACAAAACAAAAAAAAAGTCACCTTGAGTTCTTTGTCTTGGGCCATGATCACCTCCTTTTGTTTTGCCAGATCTTCCTGGGCTTTACGCACAGCTTCCTACAGCCAGAGAGAAAATAAAGGTGGGTCAAAGGCTAAATACAAAAAAAAAAACCTGGTAGAGATTCAAAATACCTTATTCTGGGTAACGGTGGAGGTCATGCTGTCTATCTGCTCCTGGATGGCTTTCATGGCTTCATCCACAGCTTCAATCTGCTGCTTATAGCCAGTCTGTTCTCTCTTCAGCTCCTCCAACTCCAAAGACCCGGCCTCCGACTCCTACATAGAACCAATTGGTAATTGAATAAATAAGCCAATATGAGACATTTGGACACCCCTTCCATATGCTGCATGTAGAAGACGTGCTCTGCGTACCTGCTGCTTCTGCTTGAGTTTCTTGTTGAATGCGTCGGCTTTGCTCTTGGCTGCGTTCAGTTTCTGCTGCGCAGCTTTCAGCTCTTTTTCTCTTTCAGCCTCAGCATTTTTCATCTTGTTCTCCAACACCTTGTACTTCTCTTCGGCTCGTTTCTGCACCTCCTTGGTGACGCGTAGTGTCTCCTCACTCTCCTCTGGTTGGTGCCCCCCCCAAAAAAAAACAACAGTTTAGAAAAGCCAACCAATGTTAGTGTTTTTTTTTTTTTTTTTAAGTATTTCTGTGTTCTCACCAATGGCTTTGCGCAGCCTCTCCAGCTCTTCTTGCTGTTGGTGGAAGGAGCTCTGCTGCAGCTTGGCCTGAAGGATCTGTTCTTCTTCTACCTTCAACTCATGCTGCTGTTTCAGCTGGCGATACCTAGAGAAGCCGGGAGGACATTTTTTGTTAATGTGTGACAGGATTTTTAGTCTGAAAAACACACAAAGATCCAAAACCTATTCCAAATCTGTCTAACTCAGATCTTTGTATGGATCTAGCACAAGTTTGTCTTCATACTTCTCAGCAACTCCCTTCAGACCGGCCAACTGTTGCTCCGTTTCACGAAGCTGCTTCTCCATTTCTCTGAGACTGTCCTGAACCTCTTTGACCTCCTGCAGACTGGCCAGAACGGACGCCTTCTGGGAGCGAGCACCTGGAATAAAGCAAAGGAATAAAAGTTTGGGTTTAATTTTTATTAAATGAATTAAATATTTTAGCTTTTTTTTCCTGCTTTTGTTTCTCACCTCCACTCAGAGTCCCCTGTGGATCAAAGATGTCTCCTCCCAGGGTGACAGTCTTGGTCATCACCCTCTTATCAAAAGCCACTTTCTTGGCGTTGTCCAGAGTGTCACACACCAGCGTGGAGCCAAAGACGTACTCCATGGCCTTTCGAAGGTCAGACTCGTATCCTACCAGGGACAGGGCAGTGTGGACGTTATCTTCTCCAACCTGACGACAGAGACACGAGGAGGTTAACAAAAACACAACCTCTTATCTGAACATTAATCACATAGTACGGTGTTGTTTGTAAAGACTTCTCACCAGATTCTTAGCGCTGTTGACTACATTAGCGTTCAGGGTTTTGGCAGAGATCTTGTTCAGGGGGATGATGGTGTATCTTCTCTGCAGCTCTCCCTTCTCCAGCAGTTTTTTACCGGTCACCTGATATAAACAAAATCAAAACACTGTTGGATAAAGAACAATAAAATACAATGGCAAAAACAGTGAGAAAATTGCTGACCTCTGTGTCGACCACAATGTTATAGAGTCGTCCACCTGCCACCACCTCCAGAGCGGTGGCATAAGAGACGTCGCTAACTGAGATCAGATTGGCCAACAGTCCCTTCACCTTACTGTGGTCCCACCCACGCTCTGGATCCCTGGAAATCAAACAAATTGTCGTTAGCTAGGATTCCTTTCTTCGTTTTTTTTTTAACTGAAGTATGAAATGACGTTATGCCAATGTGCTCACTTGTAATCAAAGCGCAAATTGGGGAAGCGAGAAACAAGACGTTCGTAGGTCTCTTTCAGACTGGCAGCCTCTCTGGACAACTGGCGTCTTTTGTCCAATAGCTTCTCTTCCTTCCCATCTGCATTGTCATTAATAATAATGTGACTCCATACAACTATAAATGATCTCTTCTTGACTAGAAACAAATCCTAACACAAATTCACGACACACACAAACATTACCTTCATATCCAAGTTTAGTCAACTCTGCCTCCAGCTTCTCTCGGCTGTTACGAACAGCCTGTAGGGTTTCCTGATCCTTCTTGTACCCACTGTCCATCTTCTTCACCTCTGTTTGTTTAGCCTTCAGCTCAGACTGGGCATGTTTCAATGTCATTTGAGCCTGGGGGAAAACAAAAAACTTATTTAATATGGATCATTCTTCTTCTTCTCCTTTCGGCTTATCCCTTTTCTCAGGGGTTGCCACAGCAAGTCAACAATTTCCATCTCACCCTGTCCTCTAACTCCAACCACCTCCATGTCCTCCCTCACTACATCCATTAAGCTCCTCTTTGTGTTCCACCTGGTAGCTCCATGTCTAGCATTCTTCTCCCAATATAACCACTATCCCTCCTCTGAACATGTCCAAACCATCTCAATCTGTCTTCTCTAGCCTTTTCTCCAAACCTTCCTGTCTGTGTTGTCCCTCTAATCACCTCATTCCTGATCCTGTCCATGCTTGTCTGTCCTAAAGAGAATCTCAGCATCTTTATCTCCTCCACCTCCAGCTCTGTCTCTTGTCTTCTACCTATTCCTAGTGTCTCCAATCCACCCATCATGGCTGGTCTCTCAACTGTCCTGTAAACCTTTTCCTTCACCGTAGCTGACTCAAGACAAAAGCTGACAAATGATGCTGGATGGGCTGCTGTGTTATGTACTAATAGAAACAAATGTAAGGTCAAACTGTAGAAACATTACATTTTCTTTTATAATTACATCACGGGTGATTTATCAATATCCTTTTTCAACAAATGTCAACTTGGCAGTACATTTTTCCAGGACATAAAGAAACAAATCTAAAACACCAGACACTGTGGCTTCTGCAGAGAGAACATCTGACCTGCTTGGCTTCTGTATCTGCTTTGCTCATGTCGTTTTTGCAGGCCATCATCTGTCCTGCCAGCGTGTCTGCCTCGCCGTCCTCGTTGCTGGAAAGACCAGCGGAGACAGCTTTAAAATGTTGCTCAGCTGCTTCAAAGGCAGCGTTTTCCTTCTGTCCCTCCTCCTGCAGGGACTGAAGCTGCTCCAACATTTTGGAAACCTCCTTCTCCTTTACAGTAAGCATCTTGTTGTCCTGATATTAGATAAAAGGTAAAACAGTTAGCAATTTAGTTAGCCAAAAATATATATATTTTGGGATCTTTTGGAAACAAAATTACCTCTTCCATATTTTTCACAAGCTCTTTCTTCTTCTTGGCTTCATCTTTAAGATTCTGTTTTTTGAGATCAAGTGCACTCTGCGCCTTTGCATCCACACGTTGCACATCTGCCAGTGACTCTTCAAGTGATTTAAGAACTCCACTCACTTCCTATGTGGGACGAAATAATCACAGAAAAAAATATTGTTTTACAGACAATTATCAATAAATAAAATGCACCAAATTACATTGTTAATCTGGCACTCGAGTCATATGAAATACATAAATCTACAAATATAATGTAACATCGTTACTGATGTTAACTGATAAACAGTCAGTTATATCCTGTGAATATACCTGATCCCTTTTCTTCTGCAACTCCTGGATCTCAGCCGTAAGTTCTTGGACTTTGCTCTCATTCTCGGCCATGCTGGCTTGCATCTTAGCGATGTTATCCTGCATCACTTTCAGATTTTCTGCCGACTTCATCTTGGTCTCCTCCGCACACACAAACAGCCAGGCCACATACAGACGAGTCAAGTGCTGAATCTCGCGCATCAGCTTCTGGTACTCCAGGTATGATGAACGCTCCTGAGAATTTTAAACAGAAATAGTCAAAATTCTGTTTAACACATAAAAAATTTAATTTGTGTCTGTGCATTTTATTTTTTGTTGACCTACTTCTTGTAGTTTCTGCATTGTTGGAGTAATTTCCTCATTTAAAATCTGAAAAGGAGAAATTAATGACATTATGTTAAATGCAACATTCATTTTTTTTTTAGCACATTGTTTTTGAAGATCCATACCGTTTGTATCTCCTTCAACTTGGCTTCTTTCTTCTCAATTGTTTTCTGAGCACTGATCTTTTTACATTCATACATTCTGGTGCCTGCTGCCTCCTCGATCATTGCGAGAATCTGAAAGGCCAGGGTTTTATTATTCCAAGGACTTCTAAACAGATTTTAGCTGTTGTGTATTAAATGTAACTAATGCCTTACCTCAGGGGGCTTCATGTTCAGAACCTTTGTGATCCTCCCCTAAAATATCAACATCAAAAACCCTGTATTATACAACATTAGAGTAAAAATAAACATTATTATACAGGTAGTACACTCACCTGCATGATGAGAAAATGTGGGTTGTTGACATTGAGGCCGACGGAACAAAATAAGTCCTGAACCCGGGTGTTGTTTGCATTAACTCCATTGATTAGATACTTGTTCCTGCCGCCAATCACCACCTTAAAGAATGAAAATATTACGCACGTCAAACCTGTTCACCTGAACAACAAAGAATTATGGTGTTTCAATACCAACCTGTCTGGTAACAGTGATTTCATCGTGGGTTTCAAACCCTAGAGGGCTCTGACTTTTATTTGAGTTGTCAAAAGTAATGGACACAGTGGCCTTGGTAATGCCACCCTGTCCGTTTTTGTATACCAGGTCCTGGAGGTTGGAGGCTCTGACCTAAAAATGTAAACAAATAGACAAACGTTAGCCATTGTCTGTTCAAATGAAGCAGCTAGCTTTTCTAGTTTACTACAACGACTTTTATGTTGTGTATTTTCTACGCTTCTAAGAAGACATTAATCGAGACTCAACACTTACATGAGTTAGATTTGAAATACCCAGAAGAAAACATATAGAGTCCAATATATTAGACTTTCCGCTGCCGTTCAGTCCCGTGATAGCGTTGAACAGCGGGTCGAAACCGTTGATCTCCGTCCTCTGAGCGTAGGACTTGAAACCTTCAATGATGATAGACTTTATGTGCATGTTGAAGATAGACGGTCCTCTTTTCTTTCAATTTTAAAAAGGTTGGTCAAGTTGATATTAAAATAAATCCCGTTTCAAGTGCAACACCAAGCTACAACCTAGTGTTTACAACCAACACCAGGATATTCGCGTCACTCAAAAGTTGAATTTTGGCGGCAGCCGTGGAACCGCTTCGAGCCTTCATACCGTGCCGGAGTAGATTCGTTTTTATGTAGTCAATAAAAGTGAAAAAGCAAATTAACCCATTATGGTTATTGAAAACACCAAGAACTTGAGTACGTTTTGAATAGTATGTCCTATATGTACATTTTAAGCGAAAAAAAACACTTTTTATTATTTGTGTTCTTTTTAGCCCGGCAGATCTTAAGGCTACTAAATGGTCCTAGCGTGTTGCTGCAGCCGCTGTGGCGCCATCTACAGACAGGAAATTGATGCCACAAGATGGAACTCGAATTTTATAAACGTATGCCAATTAAAACACTCCTCGCTTTATGTAATTTATAGTCTTTAGTAAGGACTTTAAGTATGATTATATTAATTAATATATTATAATATTATATATTATATTAATTAATCGTTTTAGGAAGAGCAAGGTATTCGGATTTTCTGAATCCTGAATTGTTCCTAAGATGTGTAGACGTCGATATACACTTGTCAATACAGGTAAAGAAAACCTTTTATGTAATTCAATTGAATGTTAACATAAGAAATATTTGGGATTGGGACTGGTTGTATATGATGACTGCGCTCAACTCTCAATGCAGCCCCTAAAAACAGTTGACGATTAATTAATACATTTAAAATTATTATCGTTGTTGTTATATTATATGTATTATTAAGTAATTAAGGTTTTCCCCAACCATAAATCTTGAGTGTCATCGTACATTATCACTAAATGTAATTTGTAATTAAAAAAAAAACATAGGGTCAGTTTATAGAGTGGCACAAATTCAGTTATTTTAAACTGTAAAATCCACTTTTACATACACACCTCACAGATAAGTCTTTACAAAAACCACATAACCAGCTTACAATTAACAAATACCAAGCTGCTTTGATACTTGCCCCTGTGTCCAAAGAGACATTTAGCACAATGACAATGCAAAATTCTAGTAAATAAATTCAAAAAATTAACCACAAAATTCAAATCTACGCAGTCATTTCAGGAATTACAGTTTGTCAAACTGACACACTTACACACACTGGAATTTACACACATGTTCATATTGACGGTTTCTTTCATTAGGCATCAAGGGGCACAGGACACATGGACAAACACACCAAATTAAACGCGTAGAAGCAAATCTGTGTGAGGACCACACAGTCTCCTCTGTTGGAGTAGAAAGACGTGGGCTTGATGTAGGTCCAATCAAAGTTCCGCAGATTCAGTGACCTCTGACAGTACTGGTCACTGACAGCCACCAAAGCTCGCACAATGGCATATTTGGCCGAGCAGCTGACTGCGGTCACTGCCCGCACCTTGTCGAAATGCAGCAGGAAACAAGGGTCATCCTGGGGAAAGATGGATGAGGACCAGGATGAGGTTGCAAAAAATGTAATATTTGACAAAATTAAATGACCAAATGCTTTGTATGATTAGGAGCTGAGACAAGGAGCTGATACATTTTCATTGAGTGTTGATAAGAGTAGTTGGGGTCTTGATTTGGTTCAACATCAGAACAGAAAACAGACTATGTTGCCTATAGTATAAACATGATCTTTTTAGCTTAAGTATAGAAATATAATCATCATAACTCACTAGTCATCCTTAAAATAGATCCATGTTGTTAATAAATGACAATACATCTTAATGTTTACCACATCAGGGTCCCGCCCGTCAACCAGAGACAGGTCCTGCAGAGACCAGACCTCAGTTTTCCTGTAGCAGTCCTGTATGCTGGAGCGTTTAGTGTTGTTCTTTTTAGGTCCAGTCTTACAAGACTGCGATAGTTGACATCGCACTATACATAATTGCACCAGCTTGTTTTTTGCAACTGCAGAAAAATGAATACTCATGTCAATAACAATACAACAGAACTGTCCTTTTCAGAATTGAATTGTAAACCCTGGGTTTCTAATGAGTTACTTCAAAAATGCTTTACTTTGGCAGAAAAGACAGCTGCATACCTGAGAGACAGAGAAAATGTCGTCCTTGTCCCGGCTCCTCAATCTCAATAAACTCCACCAGTCTCTGTTTTCCAGGTCGAAATAAAACTCTCGCCATCTCCTCTCTCAGAAGAGACGACATCACTGGGCAAGAGAGCAAGAAAAATCAAAGCTGGATGCTGGTGGAAAAAAAGCCTCACGAGGCGAGGACTACAGAAATGTGGCAAGAGGTTAGAGAATCTAAAAGAGAAAAAAGAAGGATTGTGACTGTGGATAACAGAGAAACCTGTGGTGGGGAGGAAGGGAGGGGGCGATGTTTGCTCCTCACTGTGAGTGTGACATTGTATGTTTGTGTGTGGTATGGGCTCGTGCACACACGTACCGCAGCAGTGTGTTGACCCATGTTCATCTTTCATTAAGTGCTTCCTTTACAGCAACTGTCCAGTGACGTATTAGTATAACAAGGGACTATTAAAGGCCGGTGTTTTAATATCTGTTCTCTTTTAATGGTTTCAATTAGAGACAATCATGATGAACCTGGTTCTGACGTAGGTTTTCCTGAGAATATGAATGTAACTATTTAATTTGTGCTTCCTGCGGTGGTTCCTGACACTGATATATGTTCATATAAATGCCAACGTCATTCCTGGATTTATGTTCTAAAACCACGCTCACAGACCGTCTCATTCTTTCTTTTAATGGTCATTCTGTCTCTATTCCACTCACTCACATTACCTACGGATAAATAATGTGGCACACTGCCCAATGTTTGTCTGTGATTAAACGGTTCTTTTGTGGGAAAAGGATGTCCCACAGCACTCTGCATGGTTTCCATTACCTTGTAGTAATTCAATATCAGAGAACAGTTACAAGTGAGGTGAAGCACTTAAATGGAAGGATTGAACCAGAGTGTAAAGGGTGATGTGCATTTTCAGTGGCCGTGCTTTCCAAAAACAAACCATACATGTTCTGATGAGGACGGTGAACTGCTATCACAGTAGTGCTTTTTACATTCACACCAAACATGGCAAGAGTAGAAATGTAAAACTTTGTAGAATGGTGTCTGCGTGTGTGTTTGTGTGTATGCAATTGGCTTTATTGGATATGTCACATTTGTGAAAAAGAGATGGGTCTTTGGAAGGCTAAGTGCTTTATTGTTGTTGTTGTTGTTGATAGTTTTTCTGGGTGTTCTCTTTAAAGGCTTTTTGCCTCTGAGATGGAAAGATGAGCAGATGGACAGGAAGCAGCGAGGAAATATACAAGTGTTGAATCTCATGAATAACACATGAGTTCTATTGTACTTACACTTATCATAAACCCTAACCCCCAACATGTCTGCTGTGTGCAGTAAAAGGATTATTATATGACGGGATAAGATTTAACATATTGTGCACACTAGATCACTTTTTCTAAGTAATAACTGCAATAGGGAAAGGATTTATTTCCCCTTTATTACATATGCATCCAATATATTAATACAACGTGCATGTTTATTCTTTATAAGTACTGTAATAATTTTTATGTGATGGTGCCATTAAGTTGCATAGAGTTGAAAAAAAACAAGAGTATTGCTCCATCATTAAAATTCAACACTGATTATTATAGAAAGAAATAAGCGTAAATGCAAATTCATACATCTGCTTATTCATTAGACGCAGGGGCAGCAATCTCCTCGACTGTCACCCAAATCCAACTGCCCCATACTGTGAGCCCGCTGGAAGTCATTAGTATTTAGTTTTCTGTAACTTTCCCAGTTATGCAGCCTGTTTGAGGTTTACTGAAGAAGAACCAGAACTGAAGAAGTAACTATTTTTAGGTTATATAACCTGGATGACTGAGCGTCTGCTGGTTTTAATCCCTGAACCACAACTGTTGCCTACATTAGTTCCAGGAAGGTTTCCATAAATCAGTAATTAAAAGCAAGCTAATAAGAGCTAATGTCACACGTACTTAGTGGATGATTAAATGGAATCTGCCTTTTAACTGTAAATACTGACATCCTTAATGCGTGCAACCAATGCAGGCAGTTATTCACCATTTAGGAAGGTACTTTATACACAACATGACAACACCATAAAGTTTATACTGGGAGTTAAGTAAAATATAACAATACTTTTAGAGGATTAAACCTGAAGTAAATGTGTTTTCAGCTAGAACTACTTCTCAATAAACAAAAGTATACAGTATTTGAAAAGGCACTGATAAAAAAATACTGTATTTCATCATATATTAGACAGAGGTCATACGGATGCATGACGACAGATTAAACATATGCCCACTATAAATCACAAAACCTTAGGGAAAAAATATTAAATAATCTGAAACATGACAATGAAAGATCATTCATTATTGATATTGGTAAGCACCGACACACCTGTGGAGCTTGTAAATCTGAATTACAGAACCTAGTCCTACCATAATGTACATAAGAATAAAGAAAAATTCTAAGAGGAATTCTTGGGTCCAAACCACCAGTCGTTAAGGTAATTTTTGTACATATATACCTGCACACTACATCTACAGATGCTCAGAAAACAAGATAAAATCGAATTATGTCGTTTTCTTACTCATATATACAGGCTCTTTAATCCCAAACGTTAAAAAAATAACACCCAAAAGTGAAGGGAACCACGAGAGAAGTGGTAATGTAACGTCACGACATGTTGAGCTTCTGATTGGATGACAATAAAGGGGGGGAAACCCCTGTGTCACGGACAAGGCCATCCCCGCTGATCCACACTGTGCTCAGCTCTGCACCCTACTGGCCAATATAAAAATGTCACATTCGCGGTCCGAACACTGCAATTCAAATTTGTTTCTTATTAAAGTAATTTATTATTATTGATATTAATATTATTATTTTTTGGTATTGTTGCAGTTATTTTTCTATATATATCAATATTTTATCGGCTGCAATTGTATTACATGACATCATTATGAAGGCGATAACAATTTGCATTTTATTTTGATATTATTGAGGTGGTTTTGCTAATTGTATAGCAAACATCTATTGTACCAGTGGGTTATCATAGTTACTCTAAGCGTTAACTGCATTAATTTGCATTTAAGGAGGCAGTAACACAATCAACGGCCGATGTTCCTGTGGTTGATCTTAAAACAAACAGCTGCCCCAGTGGCGGTGGACTAATGTGTCAGGAAAGCCACAGAGGGGGAAAAAACGCGCAGAGTCATTTCGCGGTGAAGATCCTCTGCCCTACTGTACTTGGAAAATAGTGCGCTCTACTGTCTCCATTGCGCATGACTGTACGGCGTAATATGAAGTAGGCCTCCTGTTTTTCTCCCCAACCCGGAGAGTCCTCCTGGCCCCCACCGCCTGCAACGCTCAAGTAAGTACAACACGAAGGCTGCTGTCGGTTATTCACAAGCAAAATGGACTAATTAGACATTTTCGGGATAGTGTCGCGGAGCGCGGTGTCAAAGCGGAGCGGCCGTGCGCTGTGTGTGGGTTTTTTTAGCGTGAGGAAACGCTCGGACTGCAGAGGAGGCTTCGGGACTGTTTCCGCACGCTTGAGGGAGAGCAAGGCCCAGTGACCCACATTCAGAGCTGCCACTGTCGATGTGTACGAGTGTGGGCGAGCGTGTGCGCGCAGCCCTGTCAATGTGTATGGGTGCGTGCATGCATGCGTGTGTGTATGTACGTATATCTGCCGCGAAAATGTTTTCTCCATCCTATGGGGTTTTTAGACGCTTTTAACCACGGGTTTTGATGCGTTCTGTCGGATTTGGTCCGAGCTCGGCCCCGCTCGGTGCTGCTGCTGGTGGTGTTCACCGAGCCACGGTAATATTTCACACATTATTTTGTCTTCAGTGTCAGTTGTTGCGTGACAGCTTGAGGCAGGCAGCCAGGCGGGCAGGCAGCCTGATATTCCTGATGGTTTTGCAGAAGGTGAAGGTGGGTTTACCTGTCACCGCGACTGTTACTCCGCGGTGGTGAGTGTGAAAACGACACGGACTCGGCGGGGAACGAGAAGCCGTGTTAAGCTTTAAGTTAACCTGGCAGTTTTCAGCAGCAGCAGCAGCGAGCTTAGTTAGCCTGTTAGCTCACTGTAAATGCTGTCCTGTTCAGGTTGTATAACCAACAACCTGTGGCTTTAAAATGTGTATTTGTGTCGTCATTGTGCTTTATGTTTGTTTTGGTGGAGTGGGTCCACACGGTTCCTTTGCGAAGGTCTGTGTGTGGTTGAGTGTTAATTCTCCCACAATGGCGTACAGTGAGTGGGAAGAGAAGCTCAGGCCAATGAGACTTCACTTACTGGTCATCAGGACTGAATGACTCCCGGTCAAATCTGTATCTCCACAAGTCCACAACCAAAACAAATCCCGTCGGTTAGACTAAAGCACCTGGTGTCGTCATAGGAGATGGCCATAATAAGTGTATTTTAATGTACAATATCCCGACATTTACGTTAAAAAGATAAACGATACATATTTGTCAAAGGTGTTTTAAGCCTGTAGAAATACAGGTCTGCAGGTTTACCCATAATGCCTCTGGGTTTTTTGGCTGTATATCTGATTTTTAAAATATCAAAAATCGGAATTGATTCATATGGAATATTTACAAACAAATTCCTGCTTTAATTTGTGGTTATTTTTAATAAATTGGTTGGAAAATCATGTCAGAGATACGAAAAAGGTGCTATAGTAAAAATGGGGCTTCATAATTGGTGTCCCCAGGTATCTTTATTAAGCATAATTATTAGAATACGTTGATGAATACTGAAAAAAATCCTATTCCTTTTTTTGGCTATTTAACTTTATCTTTATTTTCTTTTGACAAACCAACATAGGCTGTATCCATCCATCCAGCATATGTCTTATACATGTTCTTACAGTAAAATCAATCATTTAAATAAACACTTTCAGAAATCACTTTTGGTGAAAGTAGGTGCACCTTTGCAGATTAGCAGAAAAAAATAGGATTCTGCCAAGAATCAAGTAACCACGTTCATGTTTTTGGAAGGTGATGTTTGTACAATAGACGCTGTAGGTGGCACTGGTGGAACTAGAAAAATGGTCAGATGTTGCTTAAATAAATAAGATTCAAGTATTGTCGGAAAAGTCAAGATCTTTTTATAGTAGAGGACTCAGTATTGTCATATTGTCTTTGTACAGATGGAATATAATGTCTGTATCAATATTTATCCATAGTAAAATTATAAAGTTATGAAATGTTAACGTAGATGTGCTTTTGTTGTACTAAGTTGCTGAAGAATTAGGCTAGACATTTTGATCTGTGTATTGTCTCTTCTGGCTGTACATCCCAAAATTAGCTATAGCTTGCTTAAAGAAAGTTTTGACCAAGGTTTTTGGGACTTTTATGTTTCACATATTGTTACGAATGGACGTTTATATCAAAGTGCTCATGTCTCAGTCCAACCTCCTGTCAACCAACCAGAATATTGACCATCAGTACAATACTCCTGTAAATGCTGCTTGAAAAAGTGACCAAAATGTTTAGATAAAATAAGTAATGTTTCACAAAAAACACCTTTAACTTAAATGACCAACTACTTCATTTTAAATCAACAACTATACTGGTACTTGTGGTTCTGTTGAACCAACCAGTGCAAAATACATCCACAACAAAGACTGGTCTCAGGATATAATTTAAATGCTGGATTGGGTTTTATGAGATAAAACGGTTAAATATGGTGTGATTTTTGGTCTTGGTACATTTGGACATAAAAAAAAACAAAAAAAAAGTTTCTTTCATTTCTTTTGTTTCCCCAGTAGATGACTTGATTTATTTAATATTAAGCTATCACATACTTTTGATAAATACCATTCAGAATATTGGAGGCAGGGTTGTTATAAGAGTGTTTTTTTAATATAATAGTTTAACAAATTGGTTAAAAGTAAGGTCACTTAACTGTTTCACACTGCTTTTTGTATGAAACAGTACATTTAAATAACAAAAAGTAAAATGTAATATATTCTACAAGAAGTGTGAAGAGTATGTCTCGAAATAAAAATGTTGTTTCTTGGCATCTAACCGTGCCAATACACTGTAGTGCAGACATCAAAACAACCATGTAAATATGAAGCCCCGATGGGCCGCATATTTACAACAATTCGTATTTTTCAGCTGACCTCAATCATTTATATGAATAGTAAACAAATATAACATACAAATTTGGGAGGCCCTAAGCTATTTGGGTATTTCTTCTTTGAATCCTAACTTGACTGTGAATCATGAATCATTTATAGCTTGCAGCTTTTAAGGTGGATAAATATTATTTAAAAATTCCTATGACAATAAGGATACACTGTTTAAAAGAGCCCACACTCTCTAAGAGTATTGCTCTACATATGCAGTAAAAAATGCCTGAGGTGTTTTGTTTTTTTAATCACTCCTGTGGTTATACGTCAGTTGAACTTTATTGCATGAAGGATTTAAAAAAGAGCCAGTATTTTCCATTAATGTGAATGTGTCTCCCCACTTTGTTTTTGCTCGTAGGTCCAATTAAACATCATGTCTTCTCTGTGGTCTGATGCCCCCTCTTGACCCTATTTCACAAGCCTAGAGAGAAGAGTCAGTAAACCTTGGCACAAGCTGCAGCAGGGTGAGATGACCAACATTAAAAAGACTAAACAAAACAGTGACTTTTATCAACTGTACTAGTTGTAAAGACTGTATTCAAGTCTACAGTACAGCAGGGATTCTCAACTGGTGGGTCGCAGGCCTTTGCCAGGCCAATAAAAAAAAATGTTATAATAACTTTTATTGCCAGAATAAGTACCTGAATAAACTTGCACTTTCTGAAGTGTTACTGAATGTTATACTATTTATTTTTAGTTCTTATTTTATTTTATCCATCTTACGCTGCTCAACTGTGTTTGAATTGCCCCTCGGGGATAAATAAAGTTTTTTGAATTTAATTGATTTAGAACTAATTTTCCGTAGTAAAAATGTGATTAAAATTGTGAATCTGATCATATCTCAGTTTTGATTGGAACATAAATACACTAAACAGCACTGAAACTCACGAACGTCCTTTCCTTCCTCTCCACAGTGGTCTTCCAAATGCCTACCTCACGCCTAAAGAGCATTTCACTCCAGCCACAGCCCTGATCAGCAGCCACCATGACATCAAGCATAGGGTATGCAGCAAAACAAACAAACACGCACTCACATATGACATGCATGCACAGTGGACTCAGTAACCTCTGTAATGGTTATAGGATAAAGTCTTCCTCTGTGTTTCCTGCCATGTTTCTTCCACCTATTGTTATTGGTTTTTCATTATTGTAATATTTGATGACAAGGTTGCATCGGACTGTGTCATTATCATTTTGAAATGTCTTAAACCACAGGTGTCAATGATCACAGTAATGACAGCTAGATGATGTTCTTTTCGCATAGTTCTAAAGCTCCGAGCAAGGACATTGAAAAAAACTTTATTTAGTCATTCTTCTCAAATGTATTTTAAAGATCTAGTTATATTATCTGTCACCCTGGCAAAAAGGTCCATTTGTTAGAATAATGGTTTTAACTGTACAATATTAAATTAAAAACAGACGTTTGTTTCACAAATGCTTTCTGTTCTTTCTTTTTGGAGTGAACAACAGTAAAACCTTTTTTCTTTTTTCTTTACCACTATTGTTTATCTTCTCATCACATGCAAAGAGAAATGCGCCAGATTGTAACCATGTTGGCAAATGAGATGCATTCCCCCCTCGACACAGCGTCTGCTCGATGCTTTTTTGTGTGACCCAAAAATAAACCTACTGCTGGCACACAGGCATCCTCTCATTAGCTGACAACCATCATTAACTATTCACCACAACACTTATCTGCGCTCAAGCTGCCAGTAAATGTGCACGCACAGGCAACTGTGAATCTTGAATGAACTATTTTCTCTCTTCCTGAAGGGATGATTCTAGTATTTTTGATGGGTTGATGGAAGAAGATGAAAAAGACAAAGCAAAACGGTAAGAAAGATCATGGGGCATGACCATGTTTTTCTTATTTCTTAATTCCTGTGAAGTCTTTCCTGTACTATTTTAAGGACTTTGTCCTCTGATATAGATTTATCGACATGTAAGCAGAGTTTTGACAGCTGTCAAATACTATAAACATACAGCAGTTTGCAAAAAACCTTTAGTAAAACTACTTACACATTATAGGCAAAAGGGCAATTTTTCTTTATTTGACCACTATGTGTTATTTTTTAATTGCCGACGTCATTTATATTCATTGCTGTAAACTCGGTTTCTATTGTCACATCTTCCTCTTGTGACTCTAATACACTGGAGTCTGATGGCAGTTCCTTCTTAACTATAATGTGAACAACCACGCGAGAAATCTAATTAGCTAGTGAAAGAAATCATAATGAAGCAAATAGACACAGTCTGCAGCGCTAGATTAGCCCCATTTAAAACTGGTTTGATTTACAGAGTGTCTCGGAACAAGTCGGAGAAGAAACGGAGAGACCAGTTCAATGTCCTTATCAAAGAACTTGGCACCATGTTGCCAGGCAACACCAGGAAGATGGACAAGTCCACCATCCTGCAGAAAAGCATCGACTTCTTGTGTAAACATAAGGGTGAGTGGTTGACTTTTTACGTGTTTGCTATTATAACAAATTTCACATTTGGGTCTTCTGTTGTCATTAGCTAATCTGAATGTTAAGACTGTTTAATATTAAAAATAATTACTTTCAGCACAAATAAATTTAGATTTTTTTTTTTTTGTTGTTGTACATGCTTAAACCTTTGGCGTTAAACTGTTTACGCCAGTTTTCATTTAGTCTTTATTTCAATGTAGAATCATAGTAATCTATGTGGTCACTGGTGTTTTCTTGTTCACGTTACTTTACCAAAGTCCAATTCCCCTCACTCATTTAATATGCTATTTTATTGTTTAGTTAAACATACTTCTCATTCCTTCATCAGAGATCGCAGCCCAGTCGGAGTCCAGTGAGATCAGGCAGGACTGGAAGCCTCCATTTCTTAGCAATGAAGAGTTCACACAGCTCATGTTGGAGGTCAGAAACATAACATCGCTACAAGCATGGATATGTGGTTGAAAAATATTGACATAATAATAATGTATAGCTTGTACAGAATAAAGACGACTCTGTTGATACTCTAAACGAGGAACACCTTGACCCTCATGTGTTTTTGATACTTGTATACACATATACTTTAAGCCAGTGGTCCCCAACCACTGGGCTGTGGTACCAGTTCCTGGGTGAATTGGTGCCGGGCCACAGAGAAATAATGTTTCCTTTTGGCCTCATCTATCTATTACTTCCACTTGATCCATATCCCGTATCAACAAAAGAACTGACCAATAGAATGGCTAGGATTCCATCATCAATAATGCAACTATATTTGATTAGGAAATATTTCCTCAGTTAAGACAACAACAATAAACTCAAAATGACGCAGAGTCATTGATGCAAGATTCTAACTTTTTAAACCGGTCTGGTAGCAGAAAGTTGTAGGCTGTGTGCACTTGAGAAATCCTTGTTGTGCCCATGCACAGTTAATCTGGGTAGGAAGATTTTATAGGTAGAAAAATATTTCAAAACAGCGGAAATTTCATTTTATTAAGGGGTATTTCTCTGCTTCAACTAAACGACTATTCCGTGAAAATAGTACGGGACATTTAACCGGTCCATGGCGCAAAAAAAAAAAGGTTGGGGAACTCTGCTTTAAGCTACTGTTACAAAACTAACATTTTTTGCTAATTTTTTAAGTAGTTTATGAGCAGAATGGAACTGAAATTCTTGAGCAGTAAAGTCATGCAAAACACGTAAAGCATGTAACATCTCCATCTTTTCCCTGCACATTAATCCTGCTCTTGACCTCATCTTCACACTCAGGCTCTGGACGGGTTCTTTATAGCAATAATGACTGATGGGAACATCCTCTATATTTCCGAGAGTGTCACCTCACTACTAGAACACCTACCAGTGAGTACAACAATGACGGGCTCTGGTGCCTGGTATGTGTTAGTTGTCTTGTGTCTTGCAGGATAGAAAAAAAATGTCATGTTTATCTCTAGAATATAAGTAATTAGTATCTTATTTTATGCTGTTTGACTCGTTCTTTAAAAAAATATTTAGACAAGGGTGCAACAAAGGGTGAAATTTCCAGAAGTGATTTGTTCTGAAGCTTGTTACCATCTCACCTCAGGCTGACTTGGTGGACCAGAACCTGCTGAATTTCCTGCCTCTTGGTGAACACTCGGAGGTGTACAAGGCTCTGTCCATGCATCCCCCTGACACGGAGAACTTGAACTCTGATTACCTAAAAAGTCAGTGGTACTTTCTCACATTCTCACATCTTACATTCCTCTTCGATCGATGTTGGTTTGTTTTTGTTCATAGATGCAGCCCAGAAATGAACCCTGTATTTTTCTCCTGAACTCAGCTGACCTGAATTTTCATAGAGTACCATTAAATGAATTGTCTTATTGAAGGAGTACAAATTATATGTACCTAAAAGCTTTGTAGCAATACAGTTAGTAATAAATCTCTTCATCTTTTGTCGGTGCAAAACAATTAGAGAGGTATTCTTAAGATAGTCTTTGGTAGAATGATCTTGGCTTTCAGCCAGTGTTAGGTTGAATAACAGACAAGCGCCATTATATTTTTTCACTCTCTACCAGTGTGTGTTAAATATCTGCTTATCCTTGCTGTGAATTCTCATTCCTAGATAAAAATCACATGGAGTTCTGCTGCCATATGCTACGTGGGGCTATTGATCCTAAGGAGCCTCCTGTTTATGAATATGTGAAGTTCATCGGCAACTTCAAGTCACTCAACAACGGTGAGTCATACCAGTGAAACAGCAGAGCATGAGAATTAACTACAATAAGGCAGGAGTCATAGGACACGTTGGATCAAAGCAGAAACATCAAGCAGAAAAAGATTATTGCTATATATGAAATAAAGACTGTCTCAAGATGGTGACCATTACAGACCTTTACGGTGGCCTGCGTAAAAAGATATAATGGGCATGATTCAGCCCGCAGGCTTCATGTTCGACACACATGACCTAAAGACTTTTCTTTTCCTTCTCTAACAAAACAAAGTATGTTCCTGTGTCACAACATCTGTAGACTGGGCGTATTGTCAAAGACGTCTGTCCGTGTCTACAAACCTGCTGTACTTCCCTTTGTCTCGCTGGGTTTCCGCCAGGTTTCTTTTAATCCCACAATAGTGGCTGACACACCTAGAGCATAAAGATGTCAGCACATAGCACCTTCGATGAAACATTTGATGAAAACCATTCCTAAGAAGCCCTTAGAACAGCAGCATATGCTACGTAATTACAGCATATATACATTATCTTTTGCATGTAGATATATATATCTTATATATATATGTATATATATATATATAATCTAATACATAAAGATTATAATAATACAGAATATATATGTACGATATGTATATGTTCAATTATATATATATTTAGAAATATATATTACTTACACTTGATCCATACCAATATAAACAAAAGAACATTACAATAGAATGGCTAGGATCATCAGTAACGCTAAATAAATAATGATCATCAATAATGCTAACTAACTATAGAAAGTAACTATATTTGATTAGGAAATATTTTCTCAATGAAGTCAACAACGATAAACTCAAAATTATAACTTAAACGTATATATATATATACTCTTATAGATAATCTTGTATATATTTAAGTATATTTATGTATATACATACATAAATATATATAATCTTCTGTATTATTATAATCTATATATGTATATATATATATTTTATATATGTATATATACTGTCATATATATATATATATATATATATATATATATATATACACACACGATTAGGTCGCAATACACAATTAGGTCGCAATTGTTGTGACCTATTTTGGAGAATTAGTGATAACATTAGTTGTTTTCCTTTATTGTCCGTCAGTCCTCAGTGGGAGGTGACTAAGATGTTTAACATTGCACATTATTCTTTTTGCTGTTTAGTTCCTAACGCCACAAGAAACGGATTGGCAGGAGTGTTGCAGCGGTCACTACAGCCTGCCTTCGATGACCAAGTGTGCTTTGTAGCCACAGTCCGACTGGCTAAACCACAGTTCATCAAGGTATACAAGGAAGGCACACGAAAAACACATTTTTATTAATATTACACTTCATGAATACATTCTGAAGTGATATAAATGTGCTATAAATATACCTTTTCATATATGGCAACAACAACCTAATTTGTGAACTGCATTGTCTCTGCATCTAATTGTTTAAATATTTGCAGGAGATGTGTACAGTGGAGGAGCCCAATGAGGAGTTCACCTCCAGGCACAGTTTAGAATGGAAGTTCCTCTTTTTAGACCACAGGTAAACAACCAGCAGGACGCCACGGCCCTTAAAAATCAAGTGGAACAAATACATAGCTAATCAGGGGATTTACACAGAAACTACCAAAAACCACATTTACACAACTTTCTTAGCTGCAATATGTTCTGTACTTCTTTGTTCCACCTCAACATTTGTTTGCAGTACTTTGGTATTCATCCTTGCATTAAAATCCTATATTTTTTCACAACTTCAGAGCTCCTCCAATCATAGGCTACCTGCCTTTTGAGGTTTTGGGAACATCGGGGTACGACTATTACCACGTAGACGACCTGGAGACACTAGCAAAGTGTCACGAGCACTGTGAGTGAAATATATGTACTTGTATATATGTCATCTAGCTGATGCATTTATACCCTGGTGGTTGTTTTTAATATCTTTGTGCTTCTGTCGTCCTCCACCTTTGTCCTTCTCAGTAATGCAGTACGGTAAAGGGAAGTCCTGCTACTACCGTTTCCTGACTAAAGGTCAACAGTGGATCTGGCTGCAGACTCATTACTACATAACCTATCACCAGTGGAACTCTAGACCTGAATTTATTGTGTGCACACACACAGTTGTCAGGTACGGCTTCTCCTTCTCACTTCAAGATGATTATAATAAATACCAAAGTTATATTCCCCCTTTCATTAGAAAAAAAAATAAACCAGTGTTTGTTCCATGAATGCATCTTGACCCTCTGTGTCTTCTAAAATGCAGCTATGCAGAGGTTAGAGCAGAACAGCGTAGAGAGCTGGGGATTGAGGAGTCAAATCCAGAGGTCACTGTGGATAAGGTGAGAAACTGAAAACCATGCAAATAAATAATAATAAATATGTATGATCCTTAACACACACTTTTTTAAAGCAAGAGATGTTCTTGTCATTGATGTTGAAAGGCCCACCCACATGTGGGAGAATAGTTCCTACAACAGGAAGTCTCTTCATGGTGCCTTTTATTTTTTTACTGCTACTATTGCTGTTTATTATTGTTTTGAACACGTTCCAAGGAAGTATTATGGCCATAAGTTATAACCACTAGGTCAAAGAGTCAACATTCAATATGTTATTGTTGACTGTATTTATTTCCTGTTTATCTCCGCATGTAGAATCAAGACTCTGGCTCCGAGTCACAGCTGAATACATCCAGCCTCAAGGAGGCGCTAGAACGGTTTGACCACAGTCGAACGCCCTCAACATCCTCCCGAAGTTCCCGGAAATCCTCGTCCCATGTCTCCGACAACACATGCACCTGTAGGAACACTTACACACACACACACACACACACACAGACTCTACAGGTTAAATGTACTTTTAATGAAACCAGATTATAATTTACCTTTGGTTCTTTCTCTGCAGCAACAGCCTCAAAGCTACACATGGACACTGCCACACCTCCTCGACAGTCTCTCGCCTCCACCATGGAGATGACACCACAGCGTCGCTCATCCATCAGCAGCCAGGTGAGGGATTGCTGGGCCATTATTCATTTTTTTCTATTAAAAAACATCATGGTGACCATTGGACAGACAAATAGAAAGAGTGATAGACGAAAAATAGATGGTGGGAAAGAGTGAGATAGAGAGACATATTTCTCATAGGTTGATAACATTAAGCTCTGGCTGTTTTTATGTTTCCATATAAAAAAACAACATTTAATATCTGGGGAGAAGGAAAAACATACACATTTACTGCTAATTTCTAAATATATATTGCGCCCTGTGCATTAATGTCAGTTTTTAATTCTTGGGTTTGAAATCCCCAAGCTCCGTAGGTACAAAAAGAAAGAAAGGAAAACAAGTTTTTATTCTTCTATCAGGAGTTTCCTTTCAGGAATTAACAACCTAGTAAATAAATATCAGTTAAGGTTAATCCCCATTCCACTTGTCTTTAAGTTGTTTATTCTCTGTTTTCACAGTCAATGAGCTCTCAGACCACAGGTCAGAGTGTGACACCGGCCATGATGTCACAACAACAGCAACAACAACAACAACAGCAGCAGCAACAACAACAGCCACAACAACTACAGCCAAGTGTCCAGGTAAAGATTAATTAATTTTATTTGAAAAAAATATTTATTACCTTTGGATAAAGTAGTTAGTTAGTTTTGTAGTAATAAGTTGGTGAACAATTAAAAATATGAGGCACAACTAGGTTTATTTCCGTACAGTTTTAAAATATGTTCCGTTTTCTCTCCACCCACAGCCGGTGATGGAGTTCTCTGCACAGGTGAATGCGATGCAGCACCTTAAGGAGCAGCTGGAGCAACGGACCAGAATGATCCAGGCCAACATCCAAAGGCAGCAGGAGGAACTGAGGCACATCCAGGAGCAGCTGCAGAGAGTGCAAGGACAGGGCATACAGGTGTGGTCCAGAAGCCTGGAGATACTGTGACATCAGCACTCCTACAAATCCATGACTTCCTAAAGGAGTTCACGCTTCCACCACGGCGTGTTCAGGCTGAAGCCTTTTTTTTATTACACTGTAGAGCAATTTCCCCGTCGCCGGTTCACTGCACACACACTTCGAGTACATAATTAGCAACCTGACAGCAGAGATATTTTATGCCACGGTTAATGTGTCATGCTGTACTGCTAAGCCATCTATTTAAAGTAGGCCAAAATTTAGTGACAGCTGTAAATAAATCCTCACACGTTTCTGGTTTTACTACAGTGCTGGCACCAGACTCCAGAGTAGTTAAAGCTGCTGCAAATGTGTAACTGAAGCTAACAGGGAGTGGTTTCTCATTTCGTACTGTCTGGGTTTAAATCAATGGTCATTTGCAGAACAACTTAAAAATAATAACGCAATAATATAAACTGTATTATTATAGCACCTTCCATATAATTGTGTGTGATTAAAAAAAAAAAAAAAAGGTTGGCAGATTTTTAGACAGGTCATGATTAAGTCAATGTCTCAATGGAGCTGCAGGGGTGAGGAACATCCCCCTGTTTCTGGGAGGAAAACACCCCAGGCATGTGCAACAGCCGCAGGGGGGCCCTCTGCTGGGCTGTTATAATAATAATGTAATAATATATTACGTTTAAATAATAATAAATATAATAAGTTACATTTAATAAAATAAGAAATTATTATTTCATATTATACATTTGTGTATTTACATTATTTAATATTTTTTATTTTATACTGGGATAAATGCAACATGAACATACAAAAATACAGCAGGTTGAAACAAAAAAATGGAGGTCACTAATATGAAAATGTGTTTTTAATATTTTAGTGACATTGTTTTTGACTATAAAAGTCAGTGCTTGTGCTCTTCTGTGTCTTTAAGTATGTTCGATTTACCAGGGAAACACAAATTCAGTTATTAGCGAAAATATCGCTATGGTTTGACTTGTGCTGTTTCTGCTGTACAGATGTTGCTGCAGCAGCAGGGTGGAGCCATGAATGTGCAGCTCCCACAGGTGGCCACTGTGCAGCAGCCTTCCTCTATGACCAGTCAGGTTCAACAAACCACAATGAACGCCATCCATCCAGGAAGTCAGCAGCTCACCATTCAGCAGCAGGCACCTACGCCTCAGCAGCAGCAGCAGCAACAGCCCAACACTCTCACACAGGTGGGACACACAGAACATGCTTTTCAATGCAAATTCAGGTCATGTCCTGGTTGCATATTTGCCAGTAAAATTATTATTTTTTTGTTGTTGTCATGGCATTTTGGTCATGTTTTTGTGGAGAATTCCAAAGCGACAGGAGCACCATTGTGCTGAGCAGCTGCAGTGTTTACGTCTTATTCTGATCGCAGAAAGAGAAAGAGCCAACAGCCATGCTGTGTGTGCAGTCATGTGAATGCATTCTCTTCCACATTAACCATTGATTCTGTCTCTGTTTTGTTCAACAAATCCTTCCACGTTTGCTTAATTTAATGGTTCAGGTTTCCTGCATATCACCATGAACTCACTGTGATCATTTAATCAATTGTGAAACTTTTTTTTTTTATTAAATATTTAATCGGCATTGAATTTCTGTCTCCCCCGTCTGGCTGTGAGAAAAATTACCTCGATATTTAGACCTATTTTTCAGTCGCGTTAGAACTTTATTAATCCATAGTGAGTATCCTTCAGGAAACAGCAAAAAAAATACAAAAAAATTAAAAAATTAACCCTGCCCTAACCCTGTCCCAGAATGCTTTCAGTACTTGATAAATATTGTATTTTGCTTTTTTTTTTCCCAGCGTCAGCCCCAGCAAACTGCCCAGAATCAGCCGCAGGCCCAAAGCTCTGTATCTGCTCCACTCTACAACACCATGATGATTTCACAGCCGGGTCAGCCCAACGTGCTGCAGATCAGCACCAGCCTCCCACAGAACAACACACAGCAGGGCACAACTGTGGCCACGTTCACACAGGATCGACAGATCCGGTAAGAAGACGACACCCGGAGCATAAACAAAACTGCACAATATAAAGATTATGACTAAGTCGTTCACTTGGACTAGTTGATACGCAGTACGTATCAAGTATATTTTTATTTGTTCACGTGTTGTGTCTATTCTCAGGTTCCCTGCAGCGCAACAGCTGGTGACCAAACTAGTGACGGCTCCGATGGCGTGTGGTGCTGTCATGGTGCCTACCTCCATGTTTATGGGCCAAGTGGTCACCGCCTACAACCCTTTTGGTGGTCAACAGGTAAAAAAAACTGTCATTTCACTGGAAGAAAGATTGAAACAGGTCAACTGTAACAAAAGTGTGAAAGCAACATTTTACATTTGCTTCTCGAAATACGTTTGAAAGTGTTAGCGATAGAGGGTGTGTTAAAATCAAGAAAGTAAGATCAAGACTCAAAGAAATATAAAAAAAAAAGATTAAAGATGTTAAAAAACCTGATGCATGATTACTTTAACCATTTCTATATTATATTTCTAAATGTCATGGTCACATCCTATTAATCTCTGTGTTGCTCTTTAGCAGGGGGGGCAGACCCAGACCCTGACTCTGCAGCCAGCTCAGCCCACTCAAGGTCAACCTGATGGTCAAAACCAGCCAGCAGTAGTGACTCAGAGTGGCCAGCAGGGGCAGCAACAACAGCAACAGTTTTTACAGGTAAAGACCGGAATATCTCTTAGATGATGAGTGTTTTTTAGCACTGTATAGCTCTGTATGGTCCAATGTGAATAAGCTTTCATGTTATTAAGATAGAAATGTCATCATCATTTTCATTCATGGAAAATTTAGAGGAATTATTATAATGTTAAAGCTCGGTTGTGGTTTTCTTTCGTCAGGGCACTCGTCTCCTCCACAGTAACCAGTCCACCCAGCTGATTCTGCAGGCAGCTTTTCCTCTCCAACAGCCAGGCACGTTCACACAGGCGTCACAGCAGCAGCAGCAACAGCAGCAGCAGCAGCAACAACAACAACAACAACAACAGCAGCAGCAGCAAAGGCAACAGCAGCAACAGCAACAGTCTCACCACCAGAGGCACCAGCAGCAGCTGAAACCGCAGCCGCAGAAACAGCAGAAAGCTCCGTCATCGCACAGGACTGACAGTATCAGCAGCCAACCACAGTGAGGTCTTCAGAATAAGTTTTCGCTCGTTCAAACTTCTTAAAGGAGTCGTTCACATGTTCGCACGCTTTGGTCACACGGCTGCAACAGACCGGAGCACGGAGTGCCCTTCCCACCTGCTCTGCAGCGGAGGGAAACAAACCATAGGAAATGAAAAGGATGAAGTCCACTTGGAACTTACAGCGGATGGTCACCATAGCAACGCTGCAGCTTGGAATCACATTATTGTCCTTCCACATGAAAAAAAAAAACCCTAGAGAACACCTTTTTTTTGCCACGGTAACGAAAGACTCCTCAAAGGTGTCTCCAAAGGTGAACCGAACAGATGTATGATGTAAAGACAACGTGTAAATACCAAGTATAGCCTAACAAGAAACAGAAATGTAGTATTTTATATGACTGCATGGAACGATTTACTGTATAAGCTTTTAATAGTGGCTTTTAAAAGATATGACATTTATACTTTCTTCAGCAGTCGTCTGGTCAAAAAAAAAGGAGCAAAAGCTCTTTCCCCCTGGAGTTTGTTCAAGAAAAAAAAAGTTGGGCTTGGGTAATTTTTCTGGAAGTTGCATTCAACTCTGAAAGAAAACAGTGGCTCTTTTTACCTTGGCAAGAAAGTTGACTAATGTCGATAATAATTTGGATAATTTTGCAGCATGATCACTGTGTGTGTCAGAGTTTTAGTGATTCCAAGTGCCAATGTTTTTTTTTTGTTTGTTTGTTTGTTTGTTTTTGTTTTACAAGCAGACTATTCAAAGGCGTATATATTTTTCAACAAAATATTACCCCGGAAAAAGTGTGGGTTTGTGTAAATAACACAGGGATTATTTTTTAAAACAGAGAGCCGTATACATTACAAAACAGTATATCCTCAACCTCCTGAAACTTTAGCACTTGATGTGGTTGTGTACAGTAAATCACTATTGAGACCTAGCTGTTAATAATCTGTGGTGTGAGTGTGTGAGCTCAAGTGTGTGTGTGTGTGGGAACACAGCCTTGTGTTGTTGGCATGAGTGTATCATGTGGTTGCGTGTGTTTGTCGCCCCCCGTGTCTTACAAAATTGACTCTTAGTAAGGGTTGGAAGTTGCTGGATGGTACTAGTATTCTCAGGAATGTGGACAGTTTTGCTCCGGCCTCAGCCTGGAACCGAACCAGGAAGGATTTTTTTTTAAGAGCGTTGCTGCGAAGGGTCAGTGGAAGACTTTTCCCCGATGAGACGACAGAAATGGTTTGATTTCATCACGGTCTAACCTGAACCACAGCCGCTCGTTTTTGTTTTCTTTCTCAAGTGGTTGATGGCACGCGTCAGGAGGAAGAAGGAAAAATACTCAGTTTTACTGTAGTAAAGAGTGTAGAGAGAGAGTTTTGATCTGCTTTGGTCAGCTTTTCAGTTTGAAACCAAGTGACTTCATTGCACCAGCAAACCTCATTGTTCTATAAACTCAGCGTTCTCCCACCTCCCTCAGTTCTGGAACAGCAGTCAAAACCAGGACTGGGACCAAGTTCGTCTCAGCCTCCAGTCCTGTACTACACTTGTAAGCCATATCAGACAGAAAAGCTTTGGTTCGGGGGGAAGTGAAGTGGTCGGCAGTGGAGCATTCAGAATGTTTTATACGGTCTCCTGTCATGAGTGTGTGTGTGTCTGTGTGTGTGTGTGTCCGTCCTCTTCTTGATTCTTCTCGTATCACTTTGGGGTCAGTATTCTTTCCCCTGGAGATAGCCAATCAGTTCTTGCATTGCAGTATAAAGTAGTAATTGAAATTTTCACGAAACCTCTTCTGCGGCTGGGCACGGTGTCCTGGTGGCCCAGGTGTGAGGGACGGCTGAGTACAAGAGAGTGTGTATGTGTATGTGTTTGTGCGTGTACGTGATTGTCACTGTAACCTGTTATATTTTCTTACAGAAGCGAGAACGTGTGTGTGTGTGTGTGTGTGTACGTGTGTTTGTGCAAAGAAAGGATGTCAGGCCATGCAGAGCATTGGTCACCTGTCGGACTAAGAAGGGCGCTGTTGTTGTCGTTCATGGACAAACTGCTCAGAGAAAACTTGTCTTACGATCTTCACGTCAGACCGGTCTGCAATAGTGAACCTCAGAATCACAACTGTTATAGAAAAAGTAGCTGTAGGTCTGTCTTTCTGGAGAGACGAGAAAAAAAAAAAAAAAAAAAAAAAAGATAGTGACAAGTCTTCACACTGAGGGTCCTTCTGTTCAAAGCAGGTCTTCCACCCGTCATATAGCGGATACAGATTCTCTAGAGAATAGTTTATGTCTGAAACATCTCTCAAAGGGATGATGGTTAAATCTTTATAGTTTGTGTCACTGATACCCAGCCCAAAGAATGTAAAGGTGTTTGGAGGAGACTTGTGGATGTTGTAACTGTTGATTATGGAGAAGCTTTGACCAACGTTCTGATGAAGGAAAACCAGGGGTCGATGACGAAAAAGAAAGAAAAAAACGAATCCGTTTGTAGATTCAAATGTACAATCTTTTTCATGTGATTCTCATCTTTTAAAAAAGAAAAGAAGGAAAAAAATCTTGATGTTACACCAATTCAAAATTCTGTGCTTTCAGCAGCAGCGCTAAAGTTCTGCTAACGTCTGAGGGAAGGGGAGAGAAGAAGGGTGTTAGAAATGAGAAGCCACTAACAAAGACAATGAGGCCCCTTCGCACAGATCACATTTCCGACTCTAAATTACTTCTTAAATGTAGGAGTTCCACCTGGAGCTGTCCCCGTTCACAAGGCTCAGTTCGCCAGTATTCAGTGTGACATGGTGCTACGCTCACCTGTACTGTATGTACCCCCCAACCCCACACCCACCCTACTGCTCTTGAATTGTGCTCTTTATCTACCCCAAAGTCAAATGTTATTATAATCAGTTTTTTTGAAGCAAAAATGTTTGCCATATTATTAAAATCCCTCTGCCCTATTGGTCATTTTGAAAATAAATAATAACAGTTGCAAATATTCTCCGTGATACCTGTCTGCTCTCTCATGAAGTTGGTGGATTGTCGGACAAGGACACATCGCTGTTGAGGTAAATGGATTTATGACATTTATGACTTTCTACCAGTTTTATTGCATTTAATTTTCTCTTCTTTTTAACATTTGAACACAATATTCATATGTTCATCTTGGGTCTAATCCCTTTCAGGGAGTTTATAAGCAATCAGTAAAAGGTTTTTCTATCACTGGACAAGTGTCCAAATAACCTTATCCTGCACATTTTAGATCAATGGGGGAAATTGATCATCTGGAAAATTCCAACCTGAATCTTCTTGCGGTAAGGAAACATCACTACCCACGCTACCAATACAATCTGGACCATGTAAAATTAAATACATACTATAAATTGTGAGGATGTGATTTGGAAATAGTTTGGTTTCTGAAGGGTCCTCATATTTTCTGAACATTAAGTCAAACTTTTTATGTCTATTTTCATGAGTCATAATTTTACATTTCACAGTGTCAGCCACTAGAGTGCACTCTAGGCTTGTGTACCAGTATCTATCTGCTAATTTGGCAAGACTGACAACACATTTATTTATTTTTATCTATATATTTTCATTCATTCATTCATCTTCTTCTGCTTGTCCGTTGCCGGGTCGCAGGGGCAGCTGGCACCACCCAAGTCACATTGCACCATATTGTGAGCCTTCTAGTGGGTGGTGAACCCGCAAGAAGTTCTGTGGGTCGGGACGGTGCTTTGCTCAGAGCACCTCAGTGTCAACCTAGCAGCTGGTGGATTCGAACCTGAAACCCTACGGACCCAAGTCTGCTTCCTTAACCACTAGGTCACCACTACCGACCATTATTTATTTTTGTCATTTTGACGTTGTGATTCACACCACACAGCACAACGAAATTTGGCCTTTGCATTTAACCCACCACTAAAGTGTCTCAGTGGTTAGGGGAATCGAACTGGAGGGTCTTGTGGACCCAAGTCCGCTCCCTTAACCACTAGGCCACCAACTGCCATCTAATTATTGTTATACTGACAGCTGCTAGAGGGCGCCGGTGTGACTTATCCTACAGATTGGGTTTATTCTTCAGAAAATACCGTGATTTATTCCGGTGCTGATTTCGGTCCTTGTCTCATCCTAAGTCTCTTCCTAGTTTGGGGTCAGAAATTCAACAGAGAAGGAATTGGAGACTCCCAAGTCGTTCTACCATCACAGGTACTTTATTATCACAAGTCAACCGACTGTATCAAAACAGCAAGAACCTTAAACCCTGGACAAAAGCTCTTATTGGACTCTTCTCAGCAACAACGATGCATTCAGTGTTTCCAGGACGGAAAAGTCTCTAAAGGCACATCTCTCTATCGTATTTACACAGAATACACGATTGACTAGATTCGAGTTAAAAAAAATACCGTCACATTGACACATTACTTGGCTGATCACTGACTAAACTAAGGCAACCCTGTAGTACATGTACACTTTTACACACACCAGTGAGAAGTCACAGTATTGAAGTCTACAACTCTGCTGTACACGAGTCCATGTTCGCCCCCTGCTGACGTAAAGGATGGTTCGTGCTGCTGTCAGTTCTAGATGGACATGCAGTGAAATATCTGGTTCTAAAGATCATTACGGTCAGCGTGGACACTTACAGAGGACAGTACGTAGAGCTCAGCGCAGTGTTGTATATGCATTTATATATACATATATTTATATATATATATACTGTATGTACAGTGCCAGTGAGGGTGAGATGAAAAATGCCGACATTTGGAAGTTAGTTTGAGTGCGAGTGTTATTTCCGGTCGGGTGTTTTTTTTTTTCAAACTTTGTGCAGTAAAAGGAGTGACGCAAAGGTTATTAATGTGTATCTGACTGCTGTGTGGATGCGTGTGCGTCAGACATAGTCCAGGAAAACGTCAGCAGCGCTCTGCAGTAAAGGCTGAGTTGGTGCTGTGGTGCTACAGACAGAGCTGAGCCTGCGCGATTGCGCCCCCTGCTGCTCTGAAGAACCGGGAGCATTGCTGAGAGTCAGATAAACCTGGAAAAAAAAGGCAAATTTTTTACATGAAACTGGCAATTTTGGGGATTTTGTGCATCAACAATGTAATGTAAGTGTCGATTCTTACATTTTTGGTGTTTTCCGACAGCAGTAGTTCAGTCCTTTCCACTAACTTTCTGAAGGACGGTCTTTTCAAAGGGTCATGGTTCCAGCAGGTCTGCATCATGTCATATCTGCAGAAGAAAACCTGGGATGAGCTTCAGCTCTTATGTTGAAATTCTTCTTGAAATTTTTCCTTGATATGTGAGGTCTGGTTAGGCTTTAGAAGTTAAAGGAAGTTATTGTTTTCATTCCTTCCAGCCTTACATCTCAGTCGGGGCAAACTGGGGGCGACTCATCCTGTGGCCCTCTTGAATCATCCTGTAAAAAGCTGAACCCACTTGCATCCCAGGATATGGACTGTTCCCTAAAAACAGCCAAGAGATAAAGACTTCATAAATCCAGGACAGGGAAATTCAGTTCACAGTTTAAGACTTAAATATTTGAGCATCATTATTAATATTTCACCAGCTGGAAGGAGAAGGAAACTGAAAATGAAAGTGCTGGAGTCGGCCAGTGATTCACTCCTGCTTTCTAATCCGATCTAATTTAATTTACTCTGACCTCAGCCAGTTGTGCAATGATCACAATGAGAGTTGAACTCCGATGGGAGACGGGAACGTTACCCAGGGAGAAGATTTCCCAGAGCAGGATGCCGTAGGACCAAACGTCGCTCTCGAAGGTGTAGACGCAGTCAAAGATGCTCTCAGGAGACATCCACTTGACTGGCAGACGGGCCTGCGTCAGGAGGAGACGACGTTAGATCAGATCAGATTAGATTAGATTAGATTATGTTTGACCTTTGAGAACAGTTGCTGCTTTGTTTGGTTGCAAATCACATCCACTTGATGGATAAAAAATATTTCACTTCTAAAAACAAAAAATACAAATGAATCTAAATTATGTCTAATTTACGATATAAAACCATTAAGTTTCATTATCAATCCTGACTTTTTGGTAATAAATGAGAGGTGAACTGTGCTTCACTGAAGAGAAGACTGAGTTTGTAGGAGGAAGGAAGGTAGAAAAGTAGGTCACAGACTCACATTCCCCCGAAGCACATAACTGGCATCCGTGGTGATGTCTCGTGCCAGGCCGAAGTCACAGATCTTTGCCACCCGGCCATGAGTCAGCAGAACGTTTCTGGCAGCAAGATCTCTGTGGATACACTACAAACACACACACACACACACCGAAACAGATACTGTCAGTATGGCTGCAAAGAATGAAAAGGCCATAAATACCAGAAAAACCAGGAAAGAAAAACTCAACATCTGGCTAAAGAATAAAAAGCTACTATGGTGTAATACACATATCGTTAGCCTCATAGCATAATTGCCTAAGTCATTTTTTGGCCACTATTATCATTTCAATAAAAAATACCAATGTGTTTTCGAAAAATTTGGGGTTTTTTTTGTTTTACAAAAACATTGAAATATGACTTAGGGAATTACGAGGCTACGAGGCTAACAATATGTCAAACTCAAGGCCCTGGGGCCAAATGTGGTGCGCCGAGTCATTTAATGTGGCCCGCAAGATATTTCACCCAAAAAAGAATAAAAGTTTTTATTACAATTTCTACTTTATACATTCTGTGAATGCAGTAAATTAATAAAAATGAAGTGAATTTTTTCCACAGTGTCCCACTGCGGCCCTGTACCAAACGGTTACTGGTCCACAAACCAGTGGTTTGGCACCTGTAACCTGTACAATCTTACATACAACAGGCCCTTCAAGGCGAACTGTAGATATAGGTTTGACACCACTGCTGTGATATATATCTGTGATACTTCACCTTGATTAATATCATAACGTGTGTCTCGGAAACTATTGTCCATCTCTGATGAACTCAGACACTTCATCAACAACATCACTTCACGGGGAACAATTCAGGCAAAGACATTAGAATAGAAGCAGATTTTCACGAGCCTGTAATACAGAACTATTGTGTTGGTGCTGTTGGATCTCCTCATTATAATCTTCTTCTTTTCTTTTCAATTTGTCCCTTTTTCAGGGGTTGCCACAGCAAATCAATGTTCTCCATCCCCCATTGTCCTCCGTATCTTCTACTCTAACTCCAACTACCTCCATGTCCTCCCTCACTGCATCCATCAATCTCCTCTATGTCTCCTACCTGGTAGCTTCATCTCTAGGATCATTCTTCTACTAATGTATTCACTATCCCTCTTCTGAACATGTCCAAACCATCTCAATCTGTCTTCTCTAGCTTTTTTTCCAAACCTTATTGTCTGTGTTGTCCCTCTAAACCTTGTCCATCCTTGTCTCTCCTAAAGAGGACCTCAGCATCTTTAACTCTGATCTCGTCATTATAGCAAGACATTGTTGTGATTGCCTCTCGCACAGTCATACATAATTAGATATGAACCAGTTATATTATATTAACATATTTATCTGCGCAACTGAAAAATGTAAGCAATAAAATGTAATCAGATTACAAATGAATCGAGCTTAATTTAATCAAAAGTCTAAGGGAGGAGGATCCATTGAAAACAAGCAAAAAAAAAAAAAAACACTGTTGTCTTTTCTTTAGAACCGATGTTGTAGATGATCTTCTGACCGAATCTCTTATGTGGTTCATCAACCTTTATAAGTGTGATAAAATCCTGACGTTCCTTACGTTCTTGGAGGTAATGTATTCCATACCCTTGGCCACCTGGTAGGAAAAGCTGAGGAGATCTTCGGCATCCAAAGACAAGTCATCTATATCATCTGGACAGCAGATTTTTTTTTGTGTTAATAAATACCAGTCTTCATCCAAGACTTCAAACACTGTTGCAATAAACCTGTGATTCCCAACCTCAGCCCCGTGGCCCACTAGTGAGCCATGAAAAATGATCCATAGTCACTCACGTGGTCTGAAAACTATTATTTGTTTATCGCATCGCATTTTTCTGTGTGCATTAAGGCAGGGATTCTGAACCATTGGGCCCCAGCCTAAAGTTGGGCCGCAAGCGCCCCCTAGAGGGCTGTGAAATTTTTAAACTGCTGTTATTAAGGGCACCAGGTCACTCGACACTGAAAAATTTGGGCCTCGGTGCCAAAAAGGTTAAGAATCCCCGCATTAAGGGATGGTAGGCAACAGCTACCGTAATTTCACGACCATAAGGCGCATTAATGACCATTGCCCCTTTAACGTTCTCATGGTGTCCTCTACTACGTCCGCCTCACAACAACAACACACAAGCATACAAGTGTGGGTATTTCAAAATATAGCGCGAATAAAACAACGCCCACACTTCCCCCTTTAACCTTCTCATGGTGTCCTCTACTACGTCCACCTGCACTATAGGGCGCGCCGCACATTTTGAAGAGAATCTAAGACGTTTATGTGCGCCTTACAGTTGTGAAAATACGGTAAATATATTTCTGCTCGGTGGCAGAGGATGATTAGGAACATTTTCTTCAATTACTGCCAGTATATTATTGTTGGGTTCAACTAAATAGGTCGAGACTTAAGTCAATTAAAAGACCATTTTAGTAAAGTAACTTGTGCTGTTAGGTTCTCCCTGGGATTCTGGATATTTGTCCCGTGGCTGGAAAAAGTTTGGGAATCACTGCATGAAAGAATTGAGACTTATTTACCTGACTGTGTCGGCCTTTCCTTTTCAGAAGGACGCATGGACATATACCCTGCACGAGCCATATCTCTGCTCCACACATGCAAGAAGAGGTGTTACAATCAATACGTAGTAGAAAATTCCAACACCTACTATACTTTTTACAAACCTGATGGGCTCATTTTGTTTCGAGACGTTGCGATAGAAACCGTCGCCAACGGGGGAATTAAGGAAAAATTCTCTCTTTCTGCGCAGGAAGTTGAGTAGGTCTCCATAGCAACAGTACTCCGTTATCACCAAAATTGGACCTGGTTTAAAAAAAAAAGAAAGAAAAAATACACTTGGACCACGAACAATGAGGAAGAAACAGAACCTACACCCGTGACTCTGCTTAATGTCTGATTTCACTATTTTGTGCCAACTGTTGTTCCGTCGATACCATCTCTGAGAATCCTCTCCTGGAGCCTGAACGCATCCATACAAACACACACACACACACACACACAAGTGTTCAGACCCTCACTGTAATCACACACTCATGCTCACCCGTCAGTCGCCTCATTTGGAAGGTACATTGGAATCAATGGAAAGAAGTGGACGAGTCTGTACCATCGATCAGCTCAACGCTGAATTTGTGAGCAGTCAAAGTGCATCACGTTCGAGTATAATGGCTGTTCAATACAGGACTGTTAGTAGAAGGACGGTATTGACGGACGCCATCACGTGTCTCTGTGTGAGTAAGAACGTCTTCAACATACGGGGCTCCCTCTTGTAGTTGCTTTAGAAGCTGAGGCAACACTTGAAGACAGACAAGCTAGGCGATTGCTTGGGGCCACTCGGGGGCCCCAGCCAAAAAAATGTTTATTTGCTGCATGCACTGATAGAGAGGGGGCGCCAAATGTATCTTTCTTGCACCCTTGCAAGGCCCTAGGATCGGAATTGGAGGCGAGATAGTTGTCAAAATGATATTGTATATGAGGCAGCAGTTGCTAAGTAGTTAAGTAACTGGAGTTGGGGTTGAAGGTTCAATTACACAAGCTATCAGGTTCCGACTGGGGTCCACTGAGCATGGCATCATCCAAAATCGACATTTATTTAAGGGTGACACTTGAGGAAATCCAAGCTGGGCAGTTGCTTGGGGCTCCGGCCACTAGGGGGAGCAATAAATATTCAGTCTGGCTCGTGGCAAAAGAAGGATAAAAATCTCAGACTACTATGTCTTGGAAAGATTTGGTCTGAATGTCTTTGTCAACGTTGCAGTTGCTCCTCTCACCTCCAACAGTGCAGGCTCCCAGCAGGTTAACAATGTTCACGTGGTTTCCAAGGTAACTGAGAACTTTTAGCTCAGACATCAGCGCTTCTTTCTCCGTGGAGTGAGCATTGGCTGAGAGGAAAGAACCACAACAGTTTGTCAGAACAGAGCAATGTTGATAAAACTGAATATGTAGATTCTGAACAATGTTTTACTTTGAAAATAACTTACGTTTGAGCATCTTCACAGCCACTGTTGTGACAGTGTCTGCAGAGCAAAGTCCATAAGCAGTTGCCCTGACCACCTTCCCAAAAGCCCCAGAGCCCAGGGTTTTACCTAAACACGCACACACAAAAAAGTATATTATATTATATAATTATACTATATATTTATATTTATATAATTGATACGTTTCCTTGCAGACACATTGAAAATACAAATCTATTCTGTCGTACCAAAGCGAAGTTTCTGGCGAGGAAATTCCCATTTGGAATCATATGGTAGCTGCATGGGGTCAATGTAAATGTAATTGTTGCCATGGATACTCTCGATGACTTTCCACTGGATCTGAAACTTTGGTTTCTGTTTTGTATTTTGAAAAAGAAGAGAAAAAAACACAAACAATTCAATTTCATAGGTTGCGATGAGTTGCATTGTTCTATCAATTTTTCAATAATAACGTTATCAGTCAACCTGTCATTTTCACGGGTGTCCTTTGGTGTTTAGAGGCCTGGCCACTAGGGGGCCCCAGCCAAAAAACAGTGTTTTTGCTGTGTGCACTGATAGGGTGGGGCCAGGGGCGTAGCCAGAACCCATAAAATGGTTATTTTTTCGGGGCCCAACCCCAAAGTATTATAGCCAAAGTTTGATAACAAACATCATCCCTCCTTATGACATGGTCAGCCCTCTCATTGGATGGGGCGGGCCTGACTCACAAGTGGGCGCGCCCGGGTCCACCCATGGCTACCCCTATGGGTGGGGCCTCAGGATACTGCCATAACTTTCCCAAAGGAAGTTCCACAGCATGGTGTGGACAATTATTTTATCTCCTGGGCAACAATAGGAGTAAAGACATGGAGCACTTACGCGAACTAAGATTGCTAAAAACACATTTAGGGAAAAAACACGTTGGGGAAAATAGTGACATTGCAGGAAAAAGGCAGAAGTATAATCATAATATAAATTAGTAGTATAATAAGGATAAGTTTGGCGGGCCAAATAAAAATGTGGTCTGGTCCCGGGGCCCTAGTTTGCCTGAGTCCCCTAACACCACCCTGGTCATATTCTAATGTTATCATCATGTTCTGTCAGTGTTTATGTGCTGGTATTCAGAAATTGAATCGTATTCTGATATTTGACACAGTATGTTTCTTTATCGTCACACTTTTCTCTCAGTTTAACGGTCAGCCTCTGTCGGCCTGATCCAAAATCCAAGCAATTCCACTGTGGATTCCTTCACTCTGTCTGACTCATCTGGGTGCAGTGAGTGGAGGAGAATGAGAGGCTGGAGACGTGAGTGCGATGTCAAAAAGGCTTTTAGCTGCGGCTCGCTCCCTCTGAGACGTGTGACAGAATAGTTGAAATTCATTAGTAGACATTTGTATTGATTAATAGATTTTTTTTTTTTTTTTACGACTGTTGTGTTTCTAAAATGCTGGGTCATGGCCTGGAAGCAGGTCATAGGGTTAATTGGATTTAATATTATTCATGAGAACGGAAGTCGGAAGGGGTGACTCAGTACAGCAGCAAAACCATCAACCAGAAAATGCATTGAATACATAGTATTTAATGTGAAAACAGAGGTTTTTGTGAGAGTCAGACGTTGTTGTCATGCAAATAGGTGCAGTTTTTGCAATTTTTTCTGGCTGTGATAAAAAAATACTGTCGTTTATTTCCCTCTTGTTCCCCATTAATTAATATTAATGTCAGGACATTTTCAAACTAATTAAAAAAATGTAAAGTAGATTGAAGTGAATGGATTTATATGACCATGGAGATTTATCGACCCACTTTCCCTGATTTTAAGCGACGGCTTTATTACAGTCATGACATGATCTGTGACTGTGATTTATTTCGTCTCTTACCTGGACATATTTATACAGCAGCACCAGTAGAATGAGGCTGAGAATGATCCCCGTCATCACCATGCCAGTGAGGAGTGGGGTGAACAGTTTGTGAGGGACGACTCGTTCTGAGACAAACATCACAAAAAAAAAAAGGATTGTATCTGTGTCTGTTTTTAGACCAGCATCAACATTTAGGTGACAACATTTTTTTACATTGTTTTATGGTAGAATGGTATATCAGAGAGGGCTTGTTTATGGCAGTGGTCCCCAACCACTGGGGCGGGGACCCTTAGCGGTCCGTGGGTAAATTGGTGCCGGGCCGCTAAGAAATATTGTTTCCTTTTAGCGCCATCTGGCTATTACTTCCTCTTGATCTATACCCATATCAACAAAAGAACTTTACATAGAATGTCTAGGATTCCGTCATCAATAATGCAACTATATTTGATTAGGAAATATTTTCTCAGTGAAGACAACAACAATAAACTCAAAATGACGCAGATAGATTTAAACTGTTTGCATTGATGAGTCACTGATACAAGATACTAACCTTGTATACCGGTCTGGTAGCAGATAATTATAGGTTGTGTGCACCTGAGAAATCCTTGTTGTGTGCATGCACAGTTGATTCAGGTAGGAAGATTTTATAGGTAGGAAAATATTTCAGAACACCAGAAAATTTTATTTATTTATGTATTTATCTGCCACAAATTAACGACTGGTCCGTAAAAAAAAGTACCAAACATTTAAGCGGTACATGGCGCAAAAAAGGTTGAGGAACACTGGTCTATGGTGCAGGTGGGGCCAAGCTGTAAGCCCCATAGAAAAAACTGATTGGAAACAGAACAAATCATGATCTCACCTACGACAGAACACAAAATTATCATATACTAATATTGAGTGTCCTATTGCAAATTAATCGATTAACCTGTATGGGTCTCATGTATGAGTACTGAGTGCATAGCGGGGGCTGGGCCTTGATTCTCTGATTGAGAACACCTGCATCTTGGGGGTGGGACTATATAATGGCTTCCCCCACTCTCTCAGGAGGCACTTTTTTTTTTATTCTCCATTGGTTTCTCCCCTCTGGTGTCTCACGCTCTTTCTTTTTGTAAAAAATATGACATCTGTTTTTCCACTCCTCCTCCGTGGATACTAGACGTCTTAAAGGTTAAACGCCATCTTTAATGCTAACGTCAGTTCGTCACCTGACCTTCAGTGTGGGACAGCCTGTGTCATGTTGTCTGGCTTTAAAACAGACAGCGGCTGCAGTGGTCTTTGTTTATGCAACAGAGATTAGCCAGTCTACAGCATATAATCCATGCTTGCACCGTCAGCGTTATCTAATGTTATCCAATCTGTAGCCCCTAACCTCACGGCTAATGTGAAGTCACTGGGTTTGTTGGTGTTGGAAAAATGATCTCGTTGTGTGTCTTTACCACTGATGGAGAACAGTGTGTAGGCCTCTTCGCCCTCAGTGCTTGCCACACACTCCAGAGTGGGATAGTTTGCCAGTTCCTTGGTGATGTTCAGGCGACTTTCAACTTCGCTTTTACCAAACGTGGACTCCGTCAGCACAGCCACCTCAGCAACCTCCAGTTGAGTGGCGTTGGGTAAGTGTGAACACCTGTGGAGCAAGGAGTAAAAACATGAATCTCCTTCTCAGTTTTCAACAAAAAAATATTAAAAATGTAAATGTAAAGAAGGAGCAACCAAAGCATTTTATTTGGGTCATACTTTATGTTGATGATTGTCTGGTGTATGTACCTGTTGAATACCTGGATCTATTCTGGCCACTAGTTGGCATCATTAGCAACCATTGCTGACACTAAAATACGGTCAGTAGTCGTTTTTTTTTTCTATAACATTTCTATGACATTTTTTTCAACTAACAATTTTAGGATTTTTATTGTATCCAGAGTTAGTGCGCGGGTCTCCAAGCAAGATTTCACTGATTGCACCTCATTAGTGCACGAAGCAAAATAACATTTTATTGTCCAGGGCCCCCTAGTGGCCGGAGCACCAAGCAACTGCCTGGTTTACTGTGATTGTATTTTTATGAGACTTTTGACTAAAAGGTTATTTTTTTTTTTTTAAATCTTAATGTATCAAATGGTTAATTATCAATAATTTTAAACAAGCAACATTTTATTAGTATTTTAAAAATAAAACCTTCTATTTTGGTGGTTTTTATATGTGTTTAGATAGTTCCTAAATACAGACAACCGTTAAATGTTGCAGTTGACAGTAATTGATGCAACCTTACCAAATATGGTGACGCTTCTCCCTAGTCTGAAAATAATCCTGTGTGTGTCTGTGCGCGTGTGTGTGTGTTTTATCCTGAACAATGTTGGCAGATTGGTATTTCTAAGAGTGGATTAATTAGGTAACAGAAGAGAACTCTTTTCAGAGTAAACGGCTTTACTTTGCACAAAAGATGACCATCTGTGTGCAGTAGAGTGTAATACTGCACCAGTGACTCTGTTGCAGCGTTTTTGTTTCTCTGTAGAACAATTACTTTCATGTGCAATGTGATAACAAGGCAACATACGGCCCTTTTATCCCTGTCCTCTGAGGGATCCTGTTCCATCTCATTTCTTATCTTCATGCACAATAAGTTTAATGAAGGTGCTTCTCGTGGCTGGCATCTAATCGCCAAAGTCTGGCTCGCAAAACTCTGTTAGTGGAATTGCACGTGTCTAAATATGATGACGACATGTGTTGAAATCGCAGTTAAGATGCAGAAACATCTTATAACAACTGGTTTAACGTCTCATTATCTTATACTCTGTATATATATTGTTTTTTCTTCAGTAACTTATCTTGTACAAACTATAAATAAAATGATTTTTTTTCATACAGATATAGGCAGCGGCTTTCACTTTCACTACAGGGTTCACCTACAAGGCAAGATCGAATCGTAGTTATGGTGTTTGCCTGTGGGGGGCTCAGCACCTACAGGAAGGTAATGATGTTAATGATTGTGAATAATCTTAGAAAAATTAGAAACTCATTACCCAAAACACACTGCTCCATATGTGTATATATATGTTTGTGTATATATGTATATATATGTGTGTGTGTGTGTATATGTATATATGTATATGTGTGTGTGTGTGTGTGTGTATGTATATATGTATATATGTGTGTGTGTGTATATGTATATATGTATATGTATATATGTATATGTATATATGTGTATATGTATATATGTATATATGTATACATATATTTATATATATATTCATATCTAAATTATATATATGTATTTGAGATAACAGTTGTTATGATCTGGCACTTTAAACAAATAAAAGTTGAAGTTGAATAATACATGTATAGCTGACTAAAATTACACTATACATTATATAGTATATATATATAAATATAAATATAGAAATATACTATACAGTATATATCTATATTTATACATCTATTTATAAATATATATGTATATACTGTTAAACTATACAATTACACTACACAGTCTATATATATATGTATTTATACATATATGTATAATTTACATGTATATAAACTGTATAGTGTAATTTATGGGTATTTTTAAATACCTCATGTATGGAAGCTCGCAGAGGTACCAGCTGATTTTAGGGACTGGATAACCTGCAGCCGTGCATCGCACCTGTCCGTCGACCGGCCCCTCCTGGGCGGTGATGACAGGTTTACCTTACAGAGATGACGGACACACACACAGTTAATACTGCTTGTAATCTCACAACTGCAAAAACAGCTGCTATAAAAAATATCACAATGTTCATTCATCATAAATTTTGTTATGTACTGAATCGATAAGAGGAAGTTTACTTACTGCTTACATACACGTGGAATAAATGATTGACAGATGCGTCTTCATGGCTGGCCGAGAACTTATAGATTCCACTCTCAGAGTCGAGGACCCTGACCAGTCTTAGCTCACTGACATACCTGTCAAACACACACACACACACACACCTGAGAATATGCAGATCTTTGCTAATGCAGCTGTCTGTAAAATATCTCTCTTCCTCTTTTTTTCCCTTTCAGTCACATTCAATCAATGTATTCCATCTGTATCTGTATCTTCTACTCTGTCTCCAACTACCTCCATGTCCTCCCTCACTGCATCCATCAATCTCCTCTTTGTCTCCTACCTGGTAGCTCCATCTCTAGGATCATTCTTCTACCAATGTATCCACTGTCCCTCCTCTGAACATGTCCAAACCATCTCAATCTCCCTTTTTCTTATCCGTGTCCCTCTAATGACCTCATCCCTAGATTGAAGACAGGTAAAGTGTCCTACCTGTATTTATGGCGGTGAACAGCGATGACATGTTCTGTGGTATTGAGCAGCTGCTGGCCATCGTACGACCAGGACCAGGACTTGGGTGATGGGTAAGCATCTAATTCCACCCTGAGGCTCAGACTCTCACCTTCTTTCACATCTGCCTGGACTGGACCTGGAGCTCCCCTCAGGGTGATAAACCCCTGGTCTGGGGGACAGAAATGCCTCGTCTGAGATAGAGATTACAGGAGACTCCCAGCGGGAACAGGAATTAAGATAAGAGTCTGTGTCAGTGCCTCACAGTTTCTGTCTAATCATCTGATGTTTGCAAACGACTCTGTCTTCACTTATGTTGTTTCATATAATCAGATTTTGTGTAACTTAATAAGGGGGCCACCTGGTGGTCCCACAGAGAGAACATCACCGATTTCAACCCTGGAAACCTTGTACATGACCTCCCCTCTCCAACCCTATTAACCCCACCTACAATGATGTAATAGAAGACGAGTGAGCGTCTGCGTTGCCTTACAGAACCGTTGATTATAGTTGAAACGTATGTTTCTCTGAATTATACGTGTTGCTGCTCAGCTTCTTGTCCATCGTTGCACTGCGTACATAAAGCAGACTTTATCACTCACCACGGATGTCCAGATGCAGAGCAGTCTCACTGCTCCCCCGCTCATTATGGGCAAAACACTGGTAGGTGCCGGAGTCTAATTGATTCACACTTGGGATTAAAAGCGACGTAGATCGTTGATAACCTTGTGAACCAGACAAGATGTGCGAGGCCTGCGATTCCTCCGGATGCTGGGGGACATCAGGAGGGATAGCAGGGTCAGTGGAGTGCAGCTGTTGTCTTTAAGACATTATGGTCTGAAAAATGATATGAGAATCACTATCTGTTATCGCAGATGAATCTGTAATCAGTCTCACCGCCGTTGAAGGGAAGTTCCACCTCAGACTAAAGTCGGGGTTGACGTTAGTGGAGCTGCAGGACAGTGCAAAGCGCTCTCCTTTCTTCAAGATGACCTTGTCTTTCTGGGAGAGGGTGATGACAGGTGGCAGCATTGGAACTGAAGAAGACAATTATATTATAAAGGTCAATGCATTTACATAACTATAGGCCACTATAACATGGGTGAGGAATCATTGTCCAAACACCTTATAACACCTATAAATATGAGATATGAGATTAAATAAATGAGCTGCAATGCTGCCATCTAGTGACTTTTACATTGATGTACACCAGTTTATCCCCAAAATTATGTTTAGCGCGAACATTGGAGAAACACATATGTTGTGTTATTGGGGAAAAAAATTCTTACAGATATTACACGATATTCTAATTAAGGGGCTGATATTACTACGGGATTGGACATACATTATTCTTAATTATTCTTGAAACTCTGTCATAAAAAATGGACTTCCTCCTGTTGGCTCTGTCACCTCATAAATAATGGAATGCCTGAATAAGAGGGCTAAGGTCTTTTAAGTTAATGCGGGTTCGCTGGAAAGCTATAAACGACACTTCATTTACGCACTACTGCCTCCTTAAGCCACGCTGGCTGTTAGAGGAAATGCTACGTAACCATTTATTTGCACCACTGAGAGCTGAAAGTGACGGAGGATTTCTCTCCGGGGAGTTCTCACTTTTGTCCTTCTAAGATGAAGAGTCAAACACACACAAGCCTCTAGTTTGAAAGAACTTTTCCTATTTCTTTCAATATATGATGGACATTTTTGACGCTGGAAACAAAAAAAAAATTCTTCAAGTGTTATACAAGACCACATATTTTATTGGCTAATTAATAGGAGTGGTTCATCTTTCCTCTACTGTTGAAAAAATACTACAAATATAACAGCATTGGTATCAAATACAATAGCATATTGTATGACAGGACACATAGGGGACAGCTGCTGGGACTTAGTCTGTTTACCCCGACAGTTCCTTCGCACACCGTTACTAAGCTTTGTTGAGGTTGAGGCTGTAGTTCCCTTCTGCACTGCCCTCTCTGCACTTTTCACGTCCTCTTTTGTGCTGTCTCACTGCACCGGACACTACGCCACGTCTCCTCGCAGCTCAACTCTGTGTGGTCCTCAATTTACTGCAGGCCAGGCTGAAAGTGCTGATGTAATGCAAGGACGAAAGGTGACATACACTGTAGACACCTGACCAGCTCTAAGATTACACGTCCATTGGTTGCAATAAATAAAATTACAGATAAAAAAGGACCAAATTTGGACATATATCATTGATATTTAGATACTTTAAGGCAGGTATTGGCAAACTAAGGCCCGGGGGCCCGATGCGGCCCGTTGAGCTTTTTAATGCGGCCCTCCAGCCTTGTCCATATTAAATAATTGATTTGTATTATCTTTATACTTGTCATTTACATGCAATTCTTGCTGTTCCCCAGTAGATGACACCAAAAAGGCGATAAGAAGTTTAGCATTTTGGGTTTTATACATGAGTTTACTTGCTATTTATCTTAGTTCTATAAAAAGGTCCATCTTTCTGCTCTTGACTCGACCCCTGTGTCTGATTCTGGGACCCAATGTGGCCCACGAGTCAAAAAGTTTGCCCACCTCGGCTCTAAGGTAAACATATGCAATGGCTATTTGTCACTAGAAATAGCTCCAAAAATGGTTAACAATAAATGTAACCTGCAACCTCATTGGGAAAAATATATGGAATGTCCCATAATACCAGTAGGCCAATGTTAGCGTGATATTAGCATATTTATCAGTAATATCGGTAAGATTGTTGTCAATTTTTTCTTCCGTTAGTCAATAGCCAATAACATGATCCCTGGGTGATGAAGGTCTTAAGATGTTTACCTCAGTTTTGGGATAAAACAGCCACTCGTACAAGTATCGGTTGATATCGGAATTAGAAATTAAGTGTTTGGACAGTATTGGCATATCGGATATCGGCAAAAAAGTTAGTTATTACTTTTCCTTGAGCTTCATATTCTCCACATGAACTGAGGTAAAACAACGTCCAACACCTTAACTGGCAGCAATAGCCATCTGAAGATTTCACTCACCCAGTCGTACATCCACGGTGTACTGGTTGGACGTCACCTTGAGTCCCTGAAGCTGCCCCACACAAACGTAACAGCCCTCGTATTCCTTCCTCACATGACTGATGACGACGCCACGCTGAGGGTTGCTGTGGTAACGCAAGTCAGAGGGCAGGGGTCTCCCATCGCAGGTCTCCAAAGCCAAGAGACTGACTTCTGGGTCTGTGACCAGACATGGAATAGTGCAGTTCTCACCTGCACGCACTAGAATAATGTTTACCATGGTGCGCTGAAAGGCATTCTGGGAGTCTGAGGAGTAGGTGGATAAAAAAAGTATCGAGTATCGAGTGAGTACCTGGAGTATCAGATGTTTCGAGACGTGGGGTCAAAGAATTTCTTATCAACAATCAATCACCCACCTTTCACGTACACATAGATGGAGCTGTGCTCCATGGTGCTGTTGTTCACACACATGTACCGACCCATGTGGAAGGCCTGCACTGAAGGCACCTTGACAAAGGCCACTCCACCCTCCTCCACCTCTCCCTCCAGTTTGCGAGCCCTCTCCCGCTGCCACCTCAGGCTGGGTGTGGCACCAGGGGTGGTGGAATTGTCATGGCAACGCAGCTCGAGCTTCCCTCTCTTGGGAACCACAATGTGAGGCCCACTGGGGAAAATGATGGGTTCACACCACACTGCAAATGAAGGTAAGGAGTACGGTTAGTGCTGGTGGTCTGGGTGCTGTTTATAAAGACAGTGATTGATTGGGTTGAACAAAGATTTCACACAAATGGCTAAAGATCACCACAGTGATTGATTGGTCTAAGTATGATGAGATCAATTAATTGATTTTTTTTTTTAAAAAGCCATGCGAGGAGTGGGTTGGGTTAAAAAGTAAGTTTCTAACAACACAACAGTAGGAGTTTCAAACGACCAATACTTGTTTCTTTATGAAAACGTAAATTTTCTATCTATCTATCTATCTATCTATCTATCTATCTATCTATCTATCTATCTATCTATCTGTTAATCTCTCAGTCTTTCGATCTATTAATCTATCGATCTAACAATATACTGATCTAGCTATATATCGATATATCAATCTATCGATCTATCGATATATAGATTTATCAATATCTATCGATATATAGATTTATCGATATCTATCGGTAGGGCAATCCAGATATAAAGACGCTAAGATTCTCTTTAGGAATCCATAATGTCCTTAAGGAGAGATTAATAGAGTTCTATCTATCTATCTATCTATCTATTTATCTATCTATCTATCGGTCTATCTATATATCTATCTACAGTATCTCTCCTTTCAATGATCGATCAGCTGCGAGGTTCTGGAGATCATGGGTTTCGGAAGTTTTATTTTGTGCGTTGTTAGGAGCCATTATCGTAACTCAGCTACAAGATGTTTGGGCTTTTGTGTTTATTTTCTTCCACCTGAAACATGGCATGTACAACTGTTCCACAAATGCCGGTGTGGCTGCTGGTCAACGTTCCAACCAACCAAGAACATATAGTTTGACCAATCAGGTGTCTGATGGCAGAGCTCAGTTGATTGAACCTGTCATTTCAGGTGTGCTACCGCTTGACTTGAACAAAACTACCTGATCCTGAAGCCCTGTGATTAAACAGCGACTGCTGGTCCGAATCCCCACAGGTAGGTTTGAAGATGGACTACATGCAGGTGATCTCACGAGTTCTTTGGGTGAACAAACAGCCTGCTAATTTAGTCTTTTCTGTGTTGTTCTTCTCTTACTTTGGTGTGGTTTTTTTACGGAAGAAATTGAGTTTTCTTGTTCTGCTGTCTCTGTTTTAACTTAATAGAAAAACACTAAGCACATTGCACTCTTCAGACACATCATGACTTTGTGAATTTTGTGACTTTTAAAGAACTACGTTGTTTACCTTGATCAACTGTATGCATTTCAATGTATCAAAATCCAATAATTACAATTCAAAGGGATAATAAACAAATGCCAGTTCAGTTGTAGTAACGAGATGATAAAACAAAATGCAGGGATTAATTTGATGGTTAAATAGATCATGAAAAACAAGGGTCCTTTAAGACTGGTGCAATCTAACCACCACGCCACTACATATTGAGCAATCAATAATTATGACCTGTCTCCCCGCTGAGTAATCATGCATTACTAAAGCCTCCAAAATCTATTTCCCTAAGATGAGAAAACAAATCTAATATTTCAGCTTACTCTACCCCCCAACAGCAAACTCCCTTCAGTTTTCATTTTCTTCCCTGATTATTTCATTTTGCAGTTTTTCACATGATATGCATCATTTCAGGAACAAGATTTTCATGTGACCGCTGTGCCTCTAGGCCTAGTAGGATAGATAGATAGATAGATAGATGGATAGACAGATAGATAGATAGATAGATAGATAGATAGATAGATAGATAGATAGATAGATAGATAGATAGATAGATAGATAGATAGATAGATAGATAGATAGGTACAGCAGGGATAAGGAGAAAAGCATTCAAAGCGGCATCTGTAGATATCTGCCGCATTTTTGTGTTTTACAGTAGAAATCTCTGACGAAGAAAGGCCAAGAGGTTCGCTCAAAAACCCCAGGCTGTTCTGTGACTAAACAAAAAGCTTTCAACGCAAAAGTCAGAAAGCTGCTGGATGTCAGTGCTGCAGGGTTTGCTTTGGTTTCCAGAAGTGGCCCAACTTTCTTGCTGCCAAGCAATAGTGCAGGACCTCATTCTGGTATTTGGCTGGGATAAGTACAACATTAAATACCCGGGAGACATACACGAGAATACGCTAGTAGTGTTTGAGGACATCATCCGAGTGGAATAAATATCTGCACAACCTTGAAGTAACGTGCACTGACAGAACTGTTGCATGAGATTAAGGGAAATGATGCATTACATGGGCACTTATTCTGAGAAAAAGGTGTTGGTTCCAAGACAGGGGCCATTTAAGGACCATCGAGATTAGTATTTAGGCAATGAGAGCACTGCACTTACTTTGTTTTGTCTTTACTATGTCACTTGTTTTTTTGTGATATTAAGGTATGCCAATATTGTCCAAACACTTTATTTTACAGTTTCAAGACCAATAAATACAACCATTTGTCCCAAAAACTAAGGTAGGCATCTCTGGATACTGTGTGCAATTTGAGCAAATTCGGCAATACCGACGTTATCGGTATGATCCAAACAATATTACGCAACTAGCGTTGTACTTAGCAAATAGTGTTGGCAGATCGTTATTATCGGACATCACTGGTTTTTATAGCCGATGTTTAGCTACATTTTGCCATCCTTCTAATTTCATCAACTTATTTCATTACCACGACACGTCATTGGATTGGGTACACAAGTCGTGAGCTGGGAACTGCTAATTGCAGTCTCCAATTGGAAAAAAGTTGCACCAACTTAACGTGGGACGAAGCAAAGACCAAGAGGCAATTTGTCTGTCATTGAAACGCCAGGGTTGACCTCCTGGGCAAGCTCAAATCCCAGTTAGGGCTACTATACTTGTCTTACGACAGCGCTTGAAGACAGCCAGCCATTGCTTGGGACCCTGGCCACTAGGGGGTCGCAAAAAACTTTTTTTGTTGTGTGCCCTGATCGGGTGGGGGGACGATATCTTGCTTGGAGCACCAAGAAACCCTAGAACTGCCTCAGGGTTATAATAGTTTTGGATTTTTCAGTGTAGTTTCGTTAGTTAGTTTTGCTTTTGAGCACATTAGTTTTAGTTAGTTTTAGTTATTCGTAAAAGCAACTAATTTAGTCTTAGTTAGTTTTAGTTTTGTCCAAAATGTTTAGTTTTAGTTTAGTTTTAATTCGTTTTAGTTTTTAGCGAGGTTCGTACAAAGACGAAAAAGGTAGTACGAAGGGTAGTTCATTTCTAATTTCAATTAGTTTCAGTTAGTTTTGTTAGGGCACATTTTCGTTTTAGTTAGTTATAGTTTTTTTTAATTTAATGATCGTTTTAGTTAGTTTTAGTTAACGAAGAGTTTTTTTCAGTGATCGTTTTGGTTTTTTTCGTTAGTTTTCGTTAACGATGATAACCCTGCGCTGCCCCTAATAAAATATGATATGGATTTATGGTCTTTGGTCAAACCATGTTTTGGAGGTTTAGTCCAGAATTATGTCCAAAAGTGGGATCGTTATTGCTTGTTAGTTGGACTGCTGATGGGGCCCCCCACTGCTGTACTCTGCCCCAACAAAAAAAAACTGTTTGGATGGACTTCCATCCCTTTACCTCTCTCTCTCCTAACAAAGGATTTCACTTAAATTTCACAGAGGAGCAGTTATAGCTCCAGGCTGAAGTTCTGTATCCTCCCACCTAACGTAGAAGGTTCGAAAACATCCCTACCTGGAGCAATCTCAGCCTCTGGTCTAACAACACTCTTCGAGATTAAAGTATCTTCTACAAGCTTTGGGTGCACGGTTGAAAAACACCAGCCTCCCGCCACATGGTCAGCGTTTATTCTACGGGCGGGTAACACGCGTCGCGCACACCTGTTGTCTACATGGACACAAGGGTTATGCAAACGAGCGCTGATACGATCAGGTAACCTGTGTCGGCAGGTTTACGCAGACTGTACCGTTAAACACCCTCCCCGTCCGGATGTCAACGTAAACCAAACCTGGTGCAGATCATCTAACAACGGGATTGAGTTCACGCAACGACGGCAGCGCTTTTATAGTTTCTACCGTGGATCCTTCTGATGAACCAATTCATCGCGATTCCCAAGTGATGGGAATACTTTCTAACGATATCGTTGGAAAAAAAACATAATACAAATACAATACACTGTATATTGGATTTGACAAACGAGTGAACATATGACTGTGATTGAATATTAGGAATTATTAGTGATTGTAGAACAAAATATTGGATTTTAAAGACATATTTGTACAGTTTGTAAGAAAATCAATGTTTTTAACGACATCACTACTATTAACACATGTCCCTGGAGTGATTTTCATAGTAGAACAATAGCAATGACTGTAAGATCAGACTAAAAAATACAGCAAAACTAACATCAAAAGCAGAATCAACATTTTTTTATAAATTTTTTTTTCATTTTTTCTCACCTGTTAGTGGTAGTAAAACCCACACTGAGGGGAAAACAGCCCAGTGTCTCCTCATGGTTGGTTAGTTTCACTTTGATCCCAAATTCCCAGGTGTCAAAACAACCATCATGTGCTTTACAGGTGAAAATGAAAAAAAGGAAGGAAAAAAAAATATGAATCAGACTCCTGATCCAGATCCAGATCCCGACCTCTGAGGAGCAGATCCGAGTCCCTGGGATGAGCGCGCAGTACCACAGTGATCAGGTTCAGTGCGTCTCCTCCTCGTGTGTTTGACCGGAGCCACTTAAAGACACAGAGCAGCAGCAGCAGCAGCAGCGCCTCCTCTCCCCCTCCTCTGCCACTCCTTTCTGCCCCGCATTGGCTGGAGAAGGGCCAAGGCGATGAGTCGGTTATTACTGGGAAAAATACGGATTTTTTCCCCCACCAAATACAGCGAATTATGTCCGTACGATGCGTAATCTAGAGTGGTAATCTACAGATTAGACCGTCCTGTCCAGTGAGGATGCCTTCAATCTGATCACATGGTTTAATGTTATTAAGGCAGCACAGTGTCCACGCTCACCTCTCGTCCACTGATGCTGATGCTGTTGTTGTGATGATGACAGCTCACACTTGGCAGGAGTTTCCCTGCAGAGGTTTGTTCCTGTTGATGATGCTCTGCACATATAGAATCACATTTCCCATTCACTCACACTGTCCTTTTCACTACCAGGTTCAAAATGCACGCTCAAAACATGATACAGCATATACTTTAACCCCACCATAGGTTTTCTAATGAGTCAGGGAATACTTCATGATCAGTCAAATAGTGGGACAAGTGGACATAGTAGGTTTCTTGAAAGATTTATGTCTGATCCAAGGAGATAGCCAACAGATTTTGAATAAAATTTTGTGCTATCTGGAAGAATTATTAAAGATCAAGGTTATTTTTGGTTTTTTTATGTCGTTGTGACGTTGTAATTCACACCACAGCGCACAACGAAATTTGGCCTCTGCATTTAACCCATCACTAAAGTGAACAGTGTGCAGCTTTTGAGCGCCCGGGGGGGGCAGTGTGTGTGGCCGGTGCCATGCTCAGGGCACCTCAGTGGTAACTCAGCGGTAGGGGGATTCAAACCCGGGTCCCAAGTCCGCTTCCTTAACCACTAGGCCTCCAACTGCCCCATTATTGCTTATTTATCCGATAATAAATAAAAAAAAACCCAACAACGCAACACCAATAGGTTTGATTAAATGATGTGCTCTATAAATGAAGCTCCTTTAATTATTACAATAAGGAGATTGTATACAGAATATATTGGTGGTGGTTGATATCAGAATCGGATTTATTACGGATCGACAAAGAGCTAATATTAGATGTCCCTTATTTTCAGTATAATTATGCATTTTAGACTGAAATTGCTCAAATAATAGTTCACGCCAAGTGTGCTCAAAATGTAGAAACATCCAAGAGAAACGCTGTGCCAAAGCAGTTTCTGTAACTAAGTTCTCTTTCCTAGCGTTCCGTGCTGAAGAATGGGCTTCAGTCCAACAGAAACTTCAGAAAATGTTTGAATGGATTTCGTTTTTTTTACTTATAGAAGCTATAAAAAGGCGTTGACTGTTACGCAACTGGAGTCATGTGTTTGTTAAATGTTTTGATCCCGACGTTGACGTTTTGACCCCCGAGCCTCTGAGTATTTCTGAGCCTTCAGGTCAAACACTTGACAACAAGTGTAATATAGTGCAATATATAAACATAAGCATTTATGTAAACAGTTAGTGTTGCAAAAAAGAAAAAGATGAGCTCATGCAGCTGCAACATTGATTTTGTGGAGATACTTATTTTTCTATATCGTACATTTTATTGTACACTGGACCATCAAAAATGACATGACGTAAGACGACCCCAAAAAAACCCCATTCGCGACCCACCTGAGGGTCCCGACCCAGACTTTGGTAAGTAATGCACCAAAGAGAAGTTCATTTACCATTTAATTGTTGCAGGTTATCAGTGTAAGAACCAATGTTTGCCTGGTTGAAATTGAATTTTCTTTTTCTATCTCCTCATCTCTCCCCTCTCACTGTAAGTGTCCACACATGTGCCTGTGTCTCTATTCTGCTTCAGTAAAAGAATCTGAGAACACACTAAAACCATTGTTGCATGTGGGATTTTTTTTCCCGGGCACATGATAGATCTCCAAGTCACTGCATTGCCCTACGGCTGTTTGCGCCATTCTGAGCCCTGGATGGAAGGACGAGGCTAAACAAACTGAAGGCAGAAACATCACATTCGCTGGTAATGTGACTTCATTAGTTTGTTTTCACAGCACATTTGTCCCGACAAATGAGACTAATGGGGGTTTAGTTTATCAATAAATTATTAGTTGAAAAATAAACATTGCAAAATGACCCACTTACTCTTCATGTTCCACTGACAACACCACTGTTCTCTCCAGTCAGGTTCTTCACTGTGACATCACCGACATTTTTAGGAAAAAAAATAAAAACAAAAAACATTATGGCTCTGCCCTTTAAGGATAGAGAGGATGAATTGATGACAGTTTAGAGCAGCAGACTCGAAAAGATCAGTAGGTTTTTTTAATATTTACAATAAAAAATACACTGAAACATCTAGATACGAGTTTGTGTCCAGATTGTATTTATCCATTAAAAATAACTAAAAAACAATTCATTTGTTAAAGCCCTGCAGAAATATACTATGACTGTATTTTTACAACATAAGGCGCACCGTACTAAGAGGCACAGTCTCAGTTTTGTGTCCATGTCCATGTGCACATGGTTATAGGGCGCGGGTTTTATATACAATCCACACCCACACTTCCCCCTTTAAAGTTCTCATGGTGTCCTCTACTACGTCCGCCTTACAACAACAACACACAGGGAGCACTGAACTATGGGGCGCCTCATATTTTGAAGAAAATCCAAGACTTTTAAGTGCGTCTTATAGTCGTGAAAATACGGTAATAAAATTCGTAAAAATCCACACCAATCTATACACAGGGACAAATATATTCATTCATTCGTCTTTATCGGATTCTCTGTGACCGGGTCTCAAGGGCAGCAGTCTCCACAACTGCCACCCAAATCACACTGCACCACTGTGAGCCTTCATGCGGGTCCACTGGAAGTTGTGTGGGTCGAGGCAGTGCTATGGTCAGAGATCTTTCTCAGTAACTAATAACGTAACCATTCAGTAACACTGTTATTGTCACTGTGGTGTAAAGGGGCTCGTTACTCGTTACTATCTGTGGTCCAATGGACGGTGATTGGTCGACATAGGATTTCAGGTGACATTTCAGGCTAAGCCGATCGGAAGGTCAACAAGGTCAATTCCAAGTGTTGTGACCAGTGTTGGGACCTGTCTCTTATACACATCTATCAAAAATGACATGACGTAAGACGACCCCAAAAAAACCCCATTCGCGACCCACCTGAGGGTCCCGACCCAGACTTTGGTAAGTAATGCACCAAAGAGAAGTTCATTTACCATTTAATTGTTGCAGGTTATCAGTGTAAGAACCAATGTTTGCCTGGTTGAAATTGAATTTTCTTTTTCTATCTCCTCATCTCTCCCCTCTCCACTGGAAGTTGTGTGGGTCGAGGCAGTGCTATGGTCAGAGATCTTTCTCAGTAACTAATGACGTAACCATTCAGTAACACTGTTATTGTCACTTTTAGGTGACATTTCAGGCTAAGCCGATCAGAAGGTCAACAAGGTCAATTCCAAGTGTTGTGACCAGTGTTGGGACTAACGCGTTACTTGTAACGGTGCGACGTAACAAAACTACTTTTCTCGGTAACTAATAATGTAACGCGTTACTTTTCCCATTCAGTAACACCGTTATTGTTACTGTGGTGTAAAGGGGCTTGTTACTCGTTACTATCTGTGGACCAAATGGATGATGATTGCTTGACATAGGTTAACATTTCAGGCTAAGCCAATCAGAAAGAGACCTGGGCGGGTCTTCTTGCCTTATAGGAAAATAAACAGTCTCACACACACATGCGACGAAGTACAGCAGCACACACCCACAAGCAAGACGACGGCAAGTGACAAGTTGAGGTTACGATAAAGATGCCTGTCAAAATGTCTAAACATCTATTTTGTTTTTATTGTTCCACTACATTTCATTATGATAGTTGCTACAGAACACAACACTAAACTTTTTAAATGTGATTTTAAAGTAAAGTAACTAGTTATTAGTTACTTTTATAATTTAGTAAACAGTAACGTAACTAGTTACTTTTTCAGAGCAGTAACTAGTAAAGTAATAAATTACTTTTTTTTAAAAAGTAACTTGCCCAACACTGTTGTTGGGTCAGTCTATATCATGTAATTGTCCTAATGACACAGTAGAGGAGAAGCCTGAGTTTTCCTTCAATTCTGGATCATTTCCCAAAATGTTTCCAAAGGTTGGAACTCTGTCCAGGTAGAGTCAGAGTTGGCGTCTACTTTTGAAATATTCATTGGTGAGAAAAAGGAAACCTGTGTCCTGAGGAGTGTCTGTTCCTAACACATGTCCCCCAGCAGTCCAGCTGTCCTGCTGCTTTGTGGAGATGGCCGTCTTCTTGTCTGTGTCTCGTCCCTCGTTGCTCATC